>QMIH01001263.1:132134-158194 GCA_003987875.1 Clarias batrachus
ATCCAAAACGAGGTGAAATACATTGGAACATTTACAAACATCTGTAAACTCCATAAGGCATTAGCTTAGCCACCTGAACTAACATGTTTGTGCTAAGCTACATAAAGCAGCACGTTAGCATGATTACCATGCTGACCTAAACCATGTACGTGACATTGAAAGAAAGTTTCACATAAGCTAACCAAGGTGAGGAAAAATATAATATTAGCTTTATATTATAAGAAAAAGAGTTATATAAGACTTAATAACTTAACCATTGTCATAACAGTTCGCTTGAAAATCCTCTGCTGGATCTATTCTCTCTTCAAAATGCTCCTGTTCATTGTTGGAGTTGTAATCTTCTTCTGAATACAAGGTAACGCCATGAGTCTGTCATATTTAAATAGCAAAATCAATCAGCACGTCTGCTTTTTCACTTTCTCTGTGTCACGTATGTAGCCTGCCAAAACTCAAACGCAATCGCTAATCCATTTGCACTGTGAAATGCGTTGGAAATGCAATGAATTCATAGGTTTATGATTTACAAATTGCACCAAACGAATTTGATTATAAAGTAAGCAATATAAAAAAAGACATGGTGTATAGAGAAAAAATATATAAATTACATATTTTTTAATATACAACATGTATATTTTTATATTGCTTTTTTTATAATAAAAATCGGTTTGTGCAATTTTTCAACATTGATGTAAACATTTTTGTATTACATGAAAAACCTCTGCAAAATTAATGTGCTACAAAATAGACATTATATGAGAATTTGTGTCTTAATTTTCGTGTATTAATTTGTCCCGTGCCTAGGGTTATTTATAATAGTAACAATATATTTGATAATAATAATAATATGAATTTTTGATTGTGATGTCCTAATATATTTGATAGAGATTTTGTGGGGGGTGCAATCCGTGGCAGGGGGGCATCTTAGCACATAACACCTTTGCTCAAATTTCCCCCTCTTGGTCGGCGACTGCGAGTGATGTCACTCCCCATACAATCACGCTCCACAATATAGACCCGCCCCTGACGCTGATTGACAGGTTTCTGTGTAACACGTTGGAAATGCAATTGCAAATGGATTAGCGATGCGTTTGAGTTTTGGCAGGCTACATGCGCGACGCAGAGAAAGTGAAAAAGCAGACGTGCTAACTGATTTTGCTATTTAAATATGACAGACTCATGACATGTAAGACAGGGGGCGTGGCCTTGTCTGTAGATTACCCAGACTGTTTTTCCTGTGAATAGTGTGTGGGCGTGTCCTGCCTCAGTTCATTATCGGATAATGAAGTGCGACAGAAATTCTGTGCCTCTCCTTGTGTAAGGTTTAATAATATTGTAAGACATTGTAATCTAATGAGTTCAGATTCCTGTGCCCTGAGAACAGACCCCTCACTGTGCTGCCTTATGCCTTCTGTGGTAACACCTTCTATATCCTGTACCCAGACGAGTTTACATCCACATGTCTCTTGTCTGCTAGAAGCCTTTAGTTTAATCAGGAGAATGTAAATGTATTTYCTCTCTCCTGTCTGTCTCCGGCTCTCTCTATCACTGACATGTGAATGACTGGTTCTTTTGATGTTCAGGACGTAGCACTGTTTAAATGTGCTCTCCTTGCTAAGAATGAACTAGAGATCTTCAGATATCATGCCTGCGGGTGTGTGTGTGTTTGTAAGTGTATCAAGGTGCAGCGACACAACAAACTAAAACTCTTCTTCTCTTAGCTTAAAACTTAGCTCGGACACACTACTTCTTCATTTTAAACCTAACACCTTGGTTTCACACGGATTACATAAACTGAGAATGTTTGTTGAGAATGTAACTTGCATCATTTAAAAGTAGACCCTTTAAGATTTCTATAGATACATTTCTCATGTCTGTGTGTGCAGTATTCGCGGAGTTTCAGTTCATTTTAACAACGTGTTACTTCACTAACATCTACTACTTATGCAAATGCTGATCACACAACAAACAAGATAAAAATATAATGTTATAACAAAAAGAAAAGATTAATTAATTATTTACCTGGGTCTTTAGTCTATACTGTAAATAGCACACCTCACTTTTTCTCTGACCATTCACCAGGTTGAGTAGCTTATTTATCACATCCTCACACTTAAGCAATGCAGTCTCAGCCGGAAAGAGAATTGATTAGTTCACCTAGAACGACCCATCACTACTCCACTGTTCTCTCCGTCTAGTTTGAATTCACAGGTGGAAGCTGCATCATTGCCTGCGTTATTTCATATCGTTATTATTATATCGTCATCGGCATAAGGTCAGTTTCATGGTTTTGGTCAGGTAGTTTGAAATTAAGTACAAAGTGTAAACTATCAAATCCTAGCATGCCAAAGCATACTTGAGTGCAGCCAGAATAATGACTAGTATACTTAAAGTTTGCAATTTTGGAACAACAAATTTTGTAATAACTGCATTTAAGTTGTGATTAAATTATACAAAAGCACAATTTTAAGTGTGTTAAGTGTACTTATGTGTGTTTAAGTGAAACAACTTTAAATAAAATTATATAATTTTTTACTGTGTTACAAATTCAATTAATTTTTTTTTGTATAGCGCTTTTAACAGTTGACATTGTCACAAAGCAGCTTTACACAATCAAAATAATTATATAAGTTTGTATGAGAAGTGAACATATATGAATCAAAATGATAAGATTGTCCCTGATGAACAAGCCGAGGACGAGGGCGACGGTGCTGAGGGAAAAACTCCCTGAGATGGTAATAGGAAGAAACCTTGAGAGGAACCAGACTCAACAGGGAACCCATCCTCATCTGGGTAAAACAGATAACAGAGATTGATCTGCAGTCATACTGTGTGAGACTGGAAATTCTGTATAACAGGAGATGTGATCAAGTTAAAATTGAGTCCAGTTCGTTATTGGAGGCTCAGGTAGATTGTAGGAAGCTCCAGTCCTGAACTATCGAGCAAATGAAGTCATAAGTCTTCTAAACATACCAGTTCACCAGAATACTCTACGTCCATGAGTCCCCCAGATCTGCTCCTTTACCTAAGGTTAATCTATTTACAAACATGCTGCGCTAAATAAGTAGGTTTTTAGCCTAGACTTAAACACTGAGACTGTGTCTGAGTCCCGAACATTAATAGGAAGACTATTCCATAACTTTGGGGCTTTGTAAGAAAAAGCTCCGCCCCCTGCTGTAGTTTTAATAATACGTGGTACTGACAGGCAGCCTGCATTCTTTGATCGAAGCAGTATTGCAAAACTTTAGTAAGCTGGTTTTTCTCATCTGGTTTTGCTGAGATGTATAACTGTGTGTCATCAGCATAGCAATGAAAACTAATACCATGTTTATGAATTATGTTGCCCAGAGGAAGCATGTAAAGGGAAAAAAGCAGTGAGCCTAAAACTGAACCCTGTGGAACACCAAACTCCACTTGAGAACATGAGGAAATCTTGGAGATAAAAGGAAGGTTTGATATCAGCCTGTAATTGGACAGCTGACAGGGGTCAAGGTCAGGTTTCTTAATTAGCGGTTTAATAACTGCTCATAATTATAACTTAATATCTCATAGCAGTCTGTGGTGGGGGACATTTTAATGCATGACATCGGAAATGAAAGTTACTCATCCTTTTGCTTGAAAATGCCTCATTGCACACCCATGAAGGTGTAGCAGCTATCCTGTTGTTTAGCTTGATGATTGTACATTAGTTAAATTTACTATTACCATCCAAATTACTCAATGGCATTAATATCTCCCAGTGTCTCAAACCAAGAAAGAAAAAAAAAACACAAATTAAATTCGGCAATATTTGCTCTATTGTCCCCATCTTGTCTCGATGACCTAACCCTACCTTTTGTCATGATCATGAGATCAGGATCTTATAATCATAAGATATTAAGTCATAATTAAAAGTTATTAAGTAATAATTATGAATTAGTAAATCATAATTATGAGACCAGGATCTTATAATTATGGCATATGAAGTCATACGTCATAATTATGAGATAAATCCTGTGATTTTTTTATTTTATTGTGAATGCAATGCTCTTCTGTATTGAATACCCTTGGCTCACTTTTTTTTCACTTGGATATCTGTAGTGCAGAGTGTACAGTATTTCCACCGCATGCCCCACATTCCTAGGCTCTTATCATCTACCTAAAAGACCAGGATATCCTGATATAGAAAATTAATGAATGAAATCTTTTTTGTGTTTACATTGATTCTGTGAAGTTTCATTACTGTGATGTATGTACTCATACTCTAATCAATACTGTTGCAGTGAAGGTTATGGATTTTGTGTGATTTGCTGTGTCTTTAAATTTAATGCACTTCATGACAGTGATGATAAACAGTCCACTGCACTGTGTATAGCTCTGGTCACTGAAAATTTTTGTACTGTTATGAAAGATATGTCATAAGGGGGTGACGAAGAGGCGGATAGATCTAAATGCAGAGTTGCAGGTGTGGTCGCGAGGCGTTGAGAAGCTCCGAGATCCTGAGACTGCGAGATCCGTTATCGTGCATTCACACTGAACGCAGTGAGAGTGTCAAAGCGGCCGCAAGTCATTCATTTTCAATGTGAGCCGTGTCGAAGGGCGGCGCGGCAAGAGCAGCAAAGGGAATTGAAATCAGCTCAACTTTAGGGTAATGAGCTATGACGCGGTTGGGCGGCAACCAATTTAAAGTAGAGGTCCTCCTCTTGAGAGGATTCAGAGGAATATAGTCCTGTAAACTTTTGTTTCAGCGACATTAGGTCCCAAGCGAAATGGAGGAGAGGTTGATTATTGCGATAGCGGGTGTTTATTAATTATTAATGTTATTTTAATTAAAGACAAAGTCTAGTAAGTGATTCTAATCATGTTATAATAATATGAAATATAATATAATAATAAAAAATATATGAAATTAGACTAGCAATTCACAATGAACAGAAGCCACACCATACAAATGGCTTATAATTAGATTATTTCTACAATACAGTTCCTTCTATCAATCAATTTCTTGTTTTCTGCCACATTTTGGTCTCCACAAGATCAACAAGTTTGATTGCTTTGCGGCCTCTTTAAATACAAGAAAGGCGTTCGGTCTACGTCAGAATGGCAAAGAGCGGCGACAGGCATCGGCGGCAGGGCAGTGAGAGCGAATTTTGACGCTCTCGACACGTATGGTGTGAACGCAGGGTTAGATTTGCGCTCAGCGGGAACCTCTGAGTGGGGGCATGATAGACAGAGCAGAGGCGTGATTTCACAACCATGAGGTCTGTCAGCGAGTGTATTGAGCAAAAACATGAAGCAGAGCCGGAGTCGAGGAACGAGAGCGAAATTTCAAAAGCCGTTGAATCAGAGTGAAGCAACGAATCCAAATCGTGGGACGAGAAATGGGGAAATGAGAAAACAAAGCGAGGTCGGCAACGTGAAACCCAATATTGAGGCGAAGAAACACAATAATCTGGCAACGAGATCCTTATAAGCCTTATAAAACATGACCGCATGGTAAGAAGCATGACCTTGTGGGAATGGAAAGTCAAGGGATGAAAGCATGATGATGGTGTGTGCATGAGTTCGTGACAAGATCTGTGTGTCAGCTGTGTTCTCTGTGTGCAGGCTGAGTAAGAGCGGTATTACAGAGASAGGCTGTACTGATCTCATATCAGCTCTTACTGCAAACCCTTCACACCTGACACAGCTGGACCTGAGTGAGAACACCCTGGGAAACGCAGGAGTGAGACAGATCTCTACTCTACTGAMGAGTTCATCCTGCAGACTCCAGAAACTTGGGTGAGTCAGTTAATAATATAGATTAGTAGATCCTAGAGTTGGAATTACAAAGCTTTAAACATATATTTGTAATATTTAGGGTTGGATTTGTCATCATCAGAGAATTATGGATTGTGTTTGTTCACCTTCCAGTTTTAACCCACCAGCCCGATCATATGACAGCTTACAGTTAACACAGGCCCATGCCAGTTGGCTGGTATGATTGTGATAGACATGCGTAGAGACTGTATGCACCACACAGAAGCCTACGTTAATGGTTTTAAACTAAACATTTCTCCTCTTTCTCCAGACTTTCAGATTGTAATATTAAACAGAAAGGATATGCTGCTCTGACTGAGGCTCTGAAATCAAACCCGTCATCACACCTGACAGAGCTGGACCTCCGAGGGAACGACCCTGGAACTTCAGGAATGAGGGAATTTAGGAATTTAATGAATTGTTCAAAATGTGAACTGAAAACACTGAGGTGAGCCTTTCCCCAGTATTTCATTTCTGTTGACTAGTAACATTGCTCAGACTGCATGAGAAAAATTATACATTGTATACAGTAGCTGATCCGTATCTTTTAGGAAGAGAGACTTTGTCAGGTGTACATAACACACAGTAAAATTATATTCTTTCTTACTTCAAGAAAGATACTGAAGTAAAATTACTAATGCGTAGGAGATGTTTTCCAAAATTATCACCATTGTAGACTGGACATTTATTAAAAAAGTTAAGCGGCATAGCATTACCTTTATTACCTTTATTTACCTTCAAATAAAGGTATTGTTGGCATTTCTTCTCTCTCTCCAGGTTGTTGAAAAGTCCTGATGCACAGAGAGCTTGTGATGATCTGACTGGTGTTCTGGGTATAAACCCCACACTGCAGACGGATCTGAATCTGAGCGGGAAAATAGACGGAGACTCAGGAGTAGAGCGACTCTGTGTTTTACTGAAGGATYCACACTGCAGACCTGAAACACTTCAGTAATAATATAACTCATATTTAGAATATTTATATAATTATATATAGAAACAGCAATAACAAAGATATCTGTTGATTGATTTGTTTTCGGGATTTTTTCTCTCTCTCCTTTTTTTTTAGTAATGAGTCATTTAATGAGAACAGACAAATTGCTTTTTTGCATGTAGAGAAGAGATGATATAAAATGTGGAGAGTTAAGTAAGTGTGCTGAATTGTTCTTTCAGACTCAGTGAGTGTAATCTGACAGAGAGAGGATGTTCAGCTCTGCTCACAGCTCTCAGATCAGAATCCTCCACCCTGAGGGAGCTGAATCTGAGTAAGAACAGGATTCAGGATTCAGGAGTGAAGCTGCTCTCTGAGGAACTGAAGAATAAACACTGGAAACTGCAGACTGTCAGGTAACCGATAATTACTACACACACATCTAATACACTGACAGGACTGAACTCGGACTGGACATGGAGACAGAAGCATCTCTGTGGCTTCTTATCTTAGTCATGAAAATTAGTTTCTCACTGCTTTTCGTATGAATGAGTTGTACAAATTAAACTGACGTGACAGTTGGTGTTTAATAGACAATGATACCTGACCTGAGTACAGCCCATGATCAGTGAGAAGATCATTAAAAATTAACACATAGTTCTGTGTACTGCAAGAATAAAAAGCAGGGATGTGATGAGATTTAGTTATCCTGATACCATTTGATACACAGTGTGTTTATGATATGATACAATTTCAACAAAGGTTCAATAACAACAATGTATGACTGCAGCATACTGGCGTTTTACTCCTCTTTTCTCATTTCTGGTACTGGTTTGATTGAACATGTAATGGACAAACATAAATGCAGCAAAGTGTGTGTAGCTACACTGGTCCAATAAAATAATGGCCACACATCATTCAGATATCTTTTATCTATTTATCCATTTCTTCACAAATCACAGAAACATATTACATTGTTTATGTCCATATAAAGGAATATTTACATCATTATAGATGAACAATAACAACAAAAAATTCTGTGTACATCTTGAACATAGTACAGAGTAAGTTAAATTTTGAGGTCATATGTCTTCCTTTTCTTTTCAGTCTGACCCATAGTGCCACAGTTGTAACCCACACATTAATCTAAAAATTACATTAAGAGTATACATTTTTTGACCAAACCTTTATGTGGGATTGTATATTTTAGACAATTCAAATCAAATGGTACTTTCTACTTTTATTTACAGCCATTCTTAAATTGGCTGTATCCATTTAATTTATTTTAAAAGTTATAGAAACTGGCTTTGGTAACATACAACATTCTATGAAACAGTTACAGTGTGAATAATCTTAATTAAGAACATGACTCTTCTGATGATAAAAAAAAATACAGAAAATAATTGTGTTAAAGTTATGGCTGATTGGTTTACCTCTCTGTATTGTGGTAGCTTAGAGAATGAGCCCTGAGTACATTTTATTCAATTAAATTTTATTTATATATAGTGCTTTTAACAATTGCCTCAAAGCAGCTTCACAAAATTATGGAAATGTGTATGCGCAAGTAAAAATTTGTATAGCTCATAATGATCAGATTGTCCCTGATGAGCAAGCCAAGGGCGATGGAATGGTGGCAACTCCCTGTGATGGCGATAAGAAGAAACCTTGAGAGAAACCAGACTCAACAGGGAACCCATCCTCATTTGAGTCATAGCAGGAATTTTATGCAGACATACTGTGTTAGGCAGCTGGAAGTTCAATATAACAGATGATGTCCAAGTTAACATGGAGTTCAGTTCGGTTCGGCACCAGGATGAGTCAGACAGGTGCAGAGGGGATCTGGATCACTGGTCACTCAGGAGCAGTGTATGTCCAAACCATCATGAAGCAGAATCCAGCTGGAGSTGGTCCTTCTCTGGATGCCTCACGATTCTTGCAGGTTTGGCCTCTGTCTATTGGAGCTGACACAATCTCCAGGTGCCTCAGGATGGGTAGAAAAAGAAAGAGAATTAGAATTTATTTTATGAGTTCCTCTGACATTTTCTCCTTTCAGACTSAGTGAGTGTAACCTGACAGAGAGAAGCTGCTCGGCGTTACACACAGTTCTCAGATCAGAATCCTCCAAGCTGACTGAGGTGGATCTGAGCAGGAATCCTCTGGAGGACTCAGGAGTGAAGCTGCTTTGTGCTGGACTGAAGAGTCCAAACTGTAAACTGGAGACACTCAGGTCAGTTCATCTCTACTGTTAAGAGGAATTAGACCTCAAGCAACAATGAAATTAAATTTACATAAAGCATCACAGAAAAGCACAGTTATAGGTACACTGTAAAAATAGAAATAAGCTGTCTCATCGTCAAAAAGTTTAGTAACAAGTTGGACACCTTTTTTACGTTTACTCAACTTTTAGAGAAATTTGCTGGCCAAACGAAATATTTCATGTTGCTATTTAGTTGACACAATTTGTACTCGAGTAATATTGCATCTCTCTCTAGAGTTGACATAGCCCAACTTTTTTGACTATTCAAAAAAATTATTTGTCTCTTTCCATCACATTTGCTGGTTCAGTTAATTATCCGTACTAAGGATCAAGTTAGTCAAGCATTTATGTTAGTCAAAACAATTAGTTCGCTCAGCCCATTGATGTTGAATCAAGTAATTATTTTTTATAGAAAAACAAGTTGGCCTAACAATACTCAACAATAAAGAAAAACAAACATTACTGTTTAAAAACTTCATTCTCCCCAAACATTTGCATTAAATAATCAGAGAGGAACAGGTGTCATCTTTAATAAATTAATTAATTCATTCATTCATTAATACATTGTAATAACCTACTGTAACAGGTCCCTCTAAAGAGCAAACAAAAACCACCAAAATGTCCTGCGAAGTCATCAACCACATCTCTAATAGTAACATTCAAGTGCACAAATACAGCAACACACCATGAAACATTTGACAATTACAAATGTACAAACTAGAGCAATGCAAGCATTCAGAAAGTAACTGTAATTAGAAGAACAATCAGAGATCACCTCTTGTTGAGTCTATGGCAATATGGCTAAGGTAATTTTGAACAAATTTTAGATCTAACTATTTAAGTTTCTCAGTATCTGAGAGAAGCATGTCTCTCCAAGTCCAGTGAAATTCTTTTGACTGCTTTAAATGTGTACTTTCGTTCACTTGGGTATTCAAGGTTAAGAGCATAGAGCAGACCAAACATAACTGAAAAAGTTGTTATATAGTTACCCAGGCCCTCGTAGACTACTGAAACTTCCAATACCACAGGAAATTCAGTGGTGGAGTTGGTTCTTGCATCTTCTGCAGCTCCAAAAGCCCAACTGTCATTCCTCTGACACAATCCTCTACAGCAGCGCTCTGAATAAAGAAAAAGAGAGAAGTCCTATGAAGACAAAGATGAATAAATTTCACGGAATGTCTAAAAAAAATGAATAAAAGCTATCATTATGGCTATATACCAACAAGCTGCAGGTCAGGAAGTGTCAGGACTTCTAATGATGGGATCTTTACTTTAAAGTTACATGTTGCTTCGTATGATATCAAAGATAGATTTGTAATAATAAGAGTACAAATCATATACGTATTTAAACGTAATGTTTAACTAATGCATAGTTCATTATCCTAATGATTTAATGCAATGCATTTGCTCACCATTCATTTACATTTGGCCATTTGTCAGATGCTCTTACAAAGAGCAACTTGGAAAGTGCTTTGAAGTTTACATCATTGGATCTATCCTTACACTGGGTTACTACCAAGAAGTACTATTCACAAATTCTCAAGTCAGAATGTGATTAGGTTTCTCCTTAATAGATCATCAGCTATAGATTATTAATTCACAGTTACGTGTTATATTTACAGATTTCTGCATTCCAGTTACACAATTAATTAGATCAACCTAAATTCCATTTGTTAAAAAAGGAAAAACACTTGTCAGTGAATTCTTTCAGGGATTTAACTGAATTTAAAAAAGGTAAAAATCTGGGATTAGCCCCTTCCATCACCTCGTCTTACCCAGTAAAACTCCTCCTTCCTCCCCCAACCTCGCTTTTTAAGTTTCACAACAAACACACACACAATGGAAACATGTTTGAACGGAAAAAAAGAAATCTCTCCAATAACACTCATGTGAGCGCATACTAACGGAATTACTGCTGTAAAGTAAAAAAAAAAACAAATGAACCAGCACTTTACCTTTGAGAAGAATCGCGACAGAGCAGAGTTTACTGTGTAAAGCCGGGGAGCAGGATGTAAAAGCGAGAGACTGTGTGCGTGTGTCGGTGTCAAATTACGTGTGCGCACACACATAGGAGACTGAAACAGAGAGGGAGATGTTGATTATACCAGTAAGAGACAAGCACTAAGACCCAGCAGGGGAGACGGTTACCCACAATTTGGCAGCGCAAGAGAGAGAAAAATCATTGGCTCAGTTCTGATCACGTGACGCTCGGTGTCAAAACAAGAGTGCACTCGTGATACATTATACTCGGCACTCGTAAACTAAGACTTGCACAGTTTTTCAAGTCAAAATTTATTAAAAATCTTTGCTTGTCTTACTCGCAATCTGAGGTTCTACTATATTATGTTCTGTAATGCTTAAAGAATAACTGAACGGTGTACTGAAGGGTCTGAGTCTAACTTCTCCCATTGCATAATAGTGACAAATACCAAAGAAAGTGCGGATGAGAATGTGGGGGTGCTCGATGTGATAACGCAACATTAGCTAGATGGCTGATACTTAGTAATTTTCAAATATATGCTGTAAAACTAAGAAATTAACTGGTCGGAACTAAATGGTAAATGTTTTGCACTTTCACAGAACTTTTCAACCTTATTGGTACCCAAAGCACTTTACAATTGCTTCACATTCACTCATTCAAAAACCCCCACACACACACACGTGACAACAGCCACAAAGTTTATTTATTATTTTTTGTTGCTTGGTCTGTTCTGAACATGCTGCGGTTTCAGACTCTGCAGACGGATTAAAAAGTTAAAATTGCTGAATACTGCGTAAAGACAGGGGGCTTCCCTGTGGGGCTGCCCTTAAGATGCAAATGACGAACCCGTGGCACTGCAGATTTTCCAAACTGGAGACCCAGTGACAAATAGGCAATCACAGAAACGGCAAGAAGAGGCCTCTGACATCTGGGAAAGAATGGAAAAAGGGATGCAGCAGGATGTTCATGTGTGTTCTGTAGCATATCCCAGTAGACTTTGGGCATGAGGAAGGATACATCCTGGACAGAATCGCAGAGGAAACCCACCAAGCACAGGGAGAACATGCAAAATCCATTCACACAGACCTAGAGCAAAAGGCGAACTCTTAACCCTGGAGGTACGAGGCAGCAGTGCTACCTACTACGCCACCTTGCTGCCAGGAATAATTTTGCTAGTTCCTAATTGTGCAATTAACAAGAATATATTTAACTGACCTATTCATCTAGGCTCTCAAGAAGAATTTTCATATTTAAACAGTAGCCGGAGGAAACCCACCAAGTAGAAGGAGAACATGCAAACTCCATGCACACATAGACATGAATCAAACCCTCTCAAGAATCGAACCCGGACCCTGGAGGTGCAAGGTGACAGTGCTAACCGCTACCCCACCCTATCCCACTACACCACTACCCCGCCTATACCTTTACAACAAACAGCATTACAGATTTAAGTGCATTCTTCCAAGACATGACTGTATTACTATATCTAGTAAACATCTATGTTGCATCATGATTTATTGGTGATTTATCAGCAGAAGAACACTGTTTATTTAGTTCTACTAGTGCGAATGGATTTAGTACTGAATTAATTTAATGCAAACTATGGAAAAAAATCATCACTTTCTTTGGAACACGTAGGTAAAGATGTTTAATGAGATGATAACAAATCTGACTCACTTGTTGTTCAAGGAAGAGGCCTGGCCATCTGTCCTTGGTCTGGAAGACAAACGGTGCATCTTCAATAGTCGCTTTTCTTCTGAGGGAGAATGTATGATTCATTTTCATGTTTACAGTGTTCGTGTTAGCATGCTTTTTTACTCACAAGCCAAACTAACGTAGCACTTTTTATATTATTTCACTTACCAAGTACTGAAGCCCCACTACTGCTTAACTGTTAAACACACTGGTTTTTTCTCGAACTTTTGTTAGCTGAGTGCTCGCACAGTCGTGTGTGCTGGGTTGGACCAGAATGCTGTTGCGGGGCAAAAGTCAGGGCAAAAGTGGGGAAAAAGATAGATTGAACAGTTAGCTCCCTAATTCCTGTAAATCTAGCCTCTCCTGCACTGCCTTACGTTATAGTTCAGTCACAGAAATAAATACATGCTGTATTTATCCAAACAACACTCAGTCATATTCTGAAGGCATTTTCAGAAGGCACAAACACTATTCAACATAATAAAAAATACCCCAGTCCAGAACACAAAACTTTTGTTTCTGATGTATTTTAATCAGTTTCTCTGCTAGTGCAGATTTTGTAAAAGCAGTGGTAATATTATTTGTGAAACTTTACCTTTTGAAGGGAAAGAAGAGTGACATTGAGAGTTAGTGGCACTGACTGTAAGCTGTAATGATAACTCCAGACTGTGTAAACAGATTATTAGTTATAAATCATCTAAAGTCATACCTAACAGCTGGTATGGCTGCCAGTGATTTTCAAAAACGCTCTAATTACAAAATTACTGCGAAACTCATTAAAATGCTCTTTTGTACCATGAATCGATCATAATTATCTGGACATTATTAATGTTATTTAAAAAGAAATATTAGCGTTAATTCATCACAGACTGGAGCTATACAGTACAGTAAGATGAAGCCTAACGTTAGCTAAGCTCGCCTTAGTAATGTCAGGTTACATCAGTATAATGGTAAATAAAAACACACCAGCCTCACCTATATAACGCTAACTAACCTGTAAGTTCACATACATATTTTATTAGAAAAGAATTGCGACTTACCCAAGATAGAGTGTTAAAAAAAAGGGTATAAAATCATGTGATTGCAGCTCAATTAAGGTAAATCGCTGGCTCAACTTGCTTCTATTAGTTTGTTCAGTCTGTGTCGTCAAAGTTTTCAAGAACACAATGTTAACTGTTGTCTTAACAAATGCCACTGTAAGAAGTTGGACTAATAATACAATATTAATTCATTCAACATTTATCTTGATGAATGTTTTACAGTGTATACTCACATAGAAATAAGACAAAGAATGTGCAAAGTTAGTGTTAGGAACCTCCCCCAGAGGTCACTGTTTCAATCTATCTGTAGTTTTTGTTGGTCGACTCAGTTTCCCAGAAGGCACCTCAGTCAGGTGACGAGTGCTCACCTGAACTGAGGTGGTTCATTAAAGTTTCTATAAATAGCAGTTTGTTCTGGGAAACTGGGTTGAGCATTGTTTTTTGTTTGTTGGTGTATATGTTTGTTTGTATATACCGTCATGTGAGCATTCCTTTTGTTTGGTTTGTGTTTCTTTGAGTTTTCTATTTTAGTTATATTGTTTAACCTGTGTTCAAGAGGGCTCTAGATTAGTTTTCTTTATACTCCTTGTGTTACTGGATTCATGGAGCTGTCTTGTTTCATGTTTAGCTAGGCTGTGTCTCCTCCTGTGTACAGTGTAAGTACTGTTCTGTGTCTTCCCACTGTCAGTCTTCTTGTTTAGTTCTTTGTTTAAAGCATCCCTTTCTGTTTAGATTTGTGTAGCCACATGAAGGCTTAGCTGCTTGCAGGGTTAGCCGCTAGTAGGCCTTGACTGCTAGTAGGGTTAGCCCCTAGTAGGCTGGCTTCTAGTGGGATTGACTGCTAGTGGTTCTGGTCATTAGTAGGTTAGCCGCTAGTTTGGTATAGCCTCATGTGTGCCCTGCCTTTTGTGTTCAGTTCACCCCTATTAGATCAGTACTAACCGTTAGCCACTAACCCCATTAGCCACGAACCTGGTTAGGTCAGCATCCAGTGTCCCCAGTATTCCATGTAGTTAGCCTATTTCTTATATAGTTTCAAGACCAAGTGCTCCACATGCGAAATAATTATTTATTTATTGGTTTGGGAAATTTGGAAATTTATCATTTTAGATGTTAAATCTATACAAACTGAATATTTTCAAATATAAAAGGATAGATTTTATGCTTTTTTTTTTTTTTTTACACAAATATTAACAGGTTTTTGTCCTCTGTAGACTTTTCGACTGCAGTATAAGAGAGGAAGGATACACTGCTCTGGCTGAAGCTCTGAAATCATCTCACCTGATAGAGCTGGATCTCAGAGGGAACGACCCTGGAGACTCAGGAGTGAAGCTGCTCACTGACTTACTACACGATCCAGACTGTACACTCAACACACTGAGGTCAGGAAAATATCGTAACTAATGTAAAGAAATGTTTAAGGAACTGTATTTATATTATGTGTTCTTACTGTTTGATTAAACAAAAATACTATCGCAAGTAATATTTAATATGAAACTATTAATGACATTTTTCTCTCCTTAGTCTTTTAAAACCTCCTGAAGCAGAGGAAGCCTGTAAATATCTGACTGAGGTTCTGGGTACAAACCCTTTACTGCAGAGAGAACTGGATCTGAGTGGGAAAATAAAAGGAGACTCTTTAGTGAAGCAGCTCTCTGTTCTACTGAAGGATCCACACTGCAGACCTGAGACACTCACGTGTGTACATTATTATTATTATCATTATTATTATTATTATTGTTGTTGTTGTTGTTTATATTATTATTATTATTATTATTATTATTATTATTAGTTAGAAATATGTTTACCCTGTACAATGAAATTCTTCCTTTGCTGTCCACAATGAAAGCCACAAAAAAAAAAAATGTAGTTATGGAATAGGCGAAAAAACACAATTTTAAAAACAGCATATGAACACATTATACTGTAAGCAAACAGACTGTACATATGTATGCAGAGTGGAGTCTGAAACCAGATATATCTCCCAAAGTCTGCAATCAGTGTGCAGTTGTTATTATTATTATATGATAGTTTAATTCAATTACATTTTATTTGTATAGCGCTTTTAACAATTGACATTGTCGCAAAGCAGCTTTACACAATCAAAATAATTATATAAGTTTGTATGAGAAGAAAGCACATGAGCAAGCCGAGGATGACGGCGACAGTGGCAAGGAAAAACTCCCTGAGATGGTAATAGGAAGAAACCTTGAGAGGAACCAGACTCAACAGGGAACCCATCCTCATCTGGGTGATAACGGATAGCAGAGATTGATCTGCATAATAATGTGTACTGGAAGTTCAGTGTAACAGGAGATGTGTTTAAGTTAAAATTGAGTCCAGTTCGTTATTGGAGGCTCAGGTAGACTGTAGGAAGCTCCAGTCCTGAACTATCGAGCAAATGAAGTCATGAGTCCTCAGAGAACAGCTGTCTGTATCAGCCGAGGACAGGAGCGTCTTCATGGAAAAGTGGAACCGTCCCCAGTCACCATACGCATCCCAGACAGACCACATGGGGCTCCATGCGATGAAATCTTCAACCAGAAGCAGGACTCCAGGACAAATTAGACGGCTCCAGAGGGCAGAGGGGTCTGGATCACTGGCAACTCAGGAGCGACATGTATAGCTCGACAGAGAGACAGAGAGAGGGGAAAGGGGAGAAGATGAGAGAGAAGGAGAGAGCAGAAAATAAGGAGAGACGGCAGTTAGGTCTGGTCACAGTCAACATGTATAAGGTGAATGTATATTAGTGCAGAGTGCAACTATAACAGCATAACTAAAAGGGAGAGCCAGAAGGAAACACAGACATGAGGGGGAACTGAGATGTAAAGCCAAAACCAAGAAATGTCGAGGAATTGGTGTGAAGTACAATTGTCACAGATGTGAATCTGTTCTCAGAAACCATGGTTATACAATTACTGTAAATATTAGTTCAGAGAACCACAAGAAAGATTAAACTTTAATCATTTTTGTTTAAACGGTAAATTCATCACTTTGTAAAGATGATGACACTGCTGTTGTTTTTTAACAGACTAATATTTGTTTTTCTTCACATTCCGTAAACTAATAATACATTTAGCACATTTTCCTTCATGTTGTGATTCAGAATAGAACGTGCAGGGTGTCCAATGCATTTGTGTGATTATGTGACTCATTTTTTTTTTTTGCGTCATGGCATTTTTTATACCGTGTGGGTGACGCAGAGCATGTGGGAAAGATAACTGTGTGTAGAGCCGTTCACACAGTATGTTTGGCACTTAAACACTTTTTACACACACCGTAAACCCGATTAAGTTGTCAAAACTAAAAAAACTTGAGGTAATCAGTTACATCAATTTTTTAAGTAATGATGTTTCCAGTTTTAAGTAAACTATATATATATATGGCAGTTGTTGGGAATCGAACCCTGGTCTTTCGCATGGCAGGTGAAACACCAGAGCGCTGTAGAGTTTAAGAAGGTGGAATTTTAAGGTGACGGTTACTGTTACTTACGTACTTATGATTACTTAAAATATCATAAGGTTCTGAATACTCTAAAAGGTCTATTAATTTAACCTAATTGCAATTATTTAAGTTAACAGTAATGTGTTTAATTACTTTGAGCATTAGGGTTTACAGTGTATAATACGATGTCAAATGTGCTATTTAATATTCTCACACATTTACTCTGTCCGTTATTTTTTTCCAAACCAACTCTCTCTCTTTAGCCGATGCAGCCGTGTTGCTTTTTTCATTATTATTGGCTTAAATTCTTCATATGCTGCATTTAAACCTCCAACTCCGCCTCTGTGAAGTATGCCGCTCGCTTTTTTCACTTTGATTTTTTCATTTTAACTCGTGAAATCGGCGATCCATTGAAAATGTCTTTATGTAGCACCATGCACGCGCATTAACTCTGGGTAACCAGTAGGAGGTTGATTAAATTTACTCTTCTCAGGGGTTTTGGAACCGACATACTCATGGTATGCGGGTTTGGAATAAATCAACCCTGAGGTTAAGTTTTACCAAATGGTAAGTTAACCCAGCTTTCTGGAATACACCCCTGATCTAACCCAGGGAAGTGTTTACCTATATTACTACAGGATTTTGATGTTAAAAAGGAGGTTAAACACACAGGTTCGGTCCCTTAGAATAATAGACAGGAGACGTGGTTAAACAATCAACAAATACATCCACTTTATTAATATATAAAAAAAATCTTCTAAAACAGTTAAAAGACACTTTTGCTGAGGCAGATAAGCGGTATCTAGCACACACAACACAAACAATTACTTCAACCAAAAGGATAAATAAACTACAAGAAAGACAATCAATGAAACACTAAACAAAACTGAAAATGAGATTAATTTAAATAAATCAACAAAACTAACTGACCATCACCAGGGCTGAGGCTCCCCGCAGTAAGAGAAATGGCGTTATACTTCTCGTAAGACACTCCAACTACACACCACAGAGCACTCATTCACACTAGCACACACAGTGAGGGAAGCCACCACCGCAAGGCCAAGCGCGTTCGACCGTAGAGACCTCAGCTCCTGGGAATAACAAATAAACTAAGTACAAAACCACACCAATCACAGTATGGCCATGTCAAAAAAAAACATACAAAGATATATCAACACAGTTGATGGGCATAAACCAAACAAATCAAATAAAGAAATAAAATGAATCTAACAAAAACAAAACCAACTTGATACATCTTAGCTTACCCTCAATGGGTTAGATATGCTCACACAAGGCACATCAAACACCGAAGCGGAGAAGTAAAATAAACAACAGAACCAGGCACTACAGCTTCTGTTGGTTGCTACTGCTTGTGGTATATGACCGCGAGCAATATCAATATCGGCCTTGAGTTAGCAATCACCATGAACTTCTGGAAGCACGCCGATGCAATTTTAGGTCTAAATACCGGGGACAACCAAGCACACGTGAAGGGAAGGGAAGCAAAAGGCAGAACAATAAAATAAAATGCCGGTAGGTGATGAAGCCAGACATGCTAAAAGCACTGAAACACTTGAGATGAAGCTGGACGTGAAAGCAGAAGGCGCTGAGAATGAAGGATGGAAGCAAAAGCTAAGCTGGCAGCAAAAGGGAGAATCCTAAAACAGATACAAGTTAACAGTTATTAATAAAATATTAGCACCTTATTTCTCAACAATATCATTCTTCTACTTACCGGCACGCCACCCAACAGTGGATACACACAACAGGGACAAACTAGTCAGTCTGAACCCTCAAATCCACTAGTACTAGTGTTACACTGGTACTATCTGTTTGAGAAAATGTGTCGGTATAGGATCTAATATACAGGTTGACGATTTTGAAGAAGAGATGAGTGAAATTAGTTCCCTCGCTTCAAGGGGAGTAAAGTGTTCTAAGTTCTGATGAGGTGTGTTTAGTTTATCATCTGTATAACTTAAATTGTTTGGTTTCAAAGCCTGAATTTTTTGCCTAATATTTATTCAATTCAATTCAATTTTATTTGTATAGCGCTTTTAACAATCGACATTGTCGCAAAGCAGCTTTACACAATCAAAAGAAGCTTGATTTATGATTTTGTTGTTGAAAAAGTTTATGAAGTCCTCACTTGTTGTTGTGGAGATTTCTGCAGTGGTCTTGTTTCTAGTTAATTTAGTTACGGTATTAAGTAAAAATCTAGGATTATTTCTGTTATTTTCAATAAGAGTGGAGAGATACATTAACCTAGCTACACTAAGAGCTTTTCTATAGTTCAGGATGCTCTCCTTCCATGCTATTTAGATTAGTAAGACTCAAAGAGTCTTTAAGGTAGGTGGGTTTAATGGACACGATATAAAGACAATTCTAAGGAGAGAGATCATCAGATGAGCCTGTGACAGAACCCTCTGACTCTCTGACTCAGATCTAACCCTTGGTCTTGGGGCTTGATGATCTGGATGTTCCTGCTCCATGTCTTGTGTGAGTGATGTATAACAGGATGGTTGATTGTGTTCACAACTGCTGTGTTTAAACTGTGATGCTTGGAATGTGGGGTGGATGCGCATGGCTTATGTGACCAGAGATCTTAAAATGCCCCACATTGTGCAGAGCCAGTTTACATGATTCCACATGGAGCAGGAAGTCTTTGAACATTCAGACCCATTGACCATGATGCTGTCATGATTCACGTCCTGTTTGCCACTTTTTCCCACAATGTCACCTTCCCCATGTGCTTTTCTTTTCCTAGCCTGTCGCTGCTTGATTTCCCAGTTACCGATCTAACGCTTCCTCTTTTGACTATGGCTCTCATTTTGCGATTTGGTTCAGGCGCTTTGCTGACTGATTTGACCCTTGCTTCAGCCTTCTGACCACGCGCCCGCCTAAGATTGCGGTCATTCATCTGCGCTTGGATTCACCTCTTTCTGCTCTGCCCCATGACAGATGCAAGGTTAAATTTTTGTTAAAAATCCACTTTTGTTCAATCAGTAACTCACTTACACATCACATACCACGACCCACCTTTGTTCTCCTGATTTAGAAACACGGTCAGAGGGAACCCAGACTTGTGCTCAGTGGTGACATATCCAATGAATCCCATTGTTAGGAGAATGGATTGTTAGAAACAAAACAGTGCAAAGCAAATTGTCAATGTAGCTTCAACTGGGGTGAAGGCCAGAGAAAAGGCTTACAGAAGTCCTTATGAACTGGCAGAAGGCCTTCACACCTAGTGAACCGGGGCCCCTGATCAGGTAGCAAATCACTAAGTATCCCTACTGTGCAGAAGTGTGAGGCACTCTGTGGAAACATTTTTGAACATGAAACATGATTTCCAAACATTACTATTCCAAAATAATTTTTTATCTTATATCTCATATGATATTTTTAAGAGAACACTTTTCAGACAAAAAAAGAAAGGCAGAAAGAAACATAGTTCCTGGGTTTTGCTGCATGATAAAAGAAGCATGTGTGAGTCCTCAGGAGGACTGTGTCTGGTTCTGCAGGATGTTCAGTAAAACTAAGCAGCTCATTTCCTTATAAAGCTGCACTGATGTATTGAATTTATTGAATGTAAAACCATCTCTAAGTTTGTCTTTTTCTATTCCAGGCTTATTAAATGTGATCTAACGAGTGAAAGCTGTGTAACTCTGGTTGACGTTCTCACTTCACCCCTCTGTTTTCTAACTGAGTTGGACTTGAGTGAGAACAGACTACAGGATCCAGGTGTCATGGAATTATCTAAAGGACTCAAGAATCCACACTGTAAACTGAAAATATTAAGGTACAGTGATATAAACCTGTATAATGAGTACCATATGCCCACTGCTAATGCTAGCAATGCTAATGATAATGGTAGAGTCATTTTGTAGCAACTAACATACAACTACAAACATACATGGACATTACATTAACAGCAGATTAAGACAAAAGCCATCATGGCTCGCTAGGTGACGCCCCCGTCTCAAGTTCTGATCATCTGCGTTTCCACCCCATGGTCCACTCTCATACCCGGCAAAATCACTTCTCTTTGTCACAAAACAGTCAGCGCTTTTTCCAACACGTTCTCTGTGAATCCACCTTTCCAGCCCAGATCGTGACACAAACAAACAAACTGCTGCCCTTTTATTCACAAAACAAAGACAACCACATTTACAAACTGTAATGAGCTCCAAAACCTCTTCCCATTCAGAGCTTAAACAAAGGGGCTACTTGTAAATTATGCTTGAGTTTGTTTAAAACATACATATACTAGCATAGTAACCTGCTTGAACAACCAAAATGTTTATTTTCTAGCATTTGTATCCGTCGTTGACTGTTCAGAGTTTATAGAAATAGTTAAAATGTTAAATCTAATAATAATCTGCTGATCTTTAATGTAATGAGTGATATTATTATTATTATTATTATTATTATTATTATTTCAGGTTGAAGCCCATGTACATATCTGTCTGTCTTTCTTTACAGCAGAACTCTCTGTCTAACTTATTAATACTCAGAAATCACATTCTGTAAGGTTGAATATCTTGTACTAAGTTTTACTTCTTTCGTCATCAGCCAAATACACTCCCTGTTTAAAGTAGATTATTAAATCATAAAATGAACACTTAATAATTTAATAATTTATCACATCACTTAACAAAACTTTTTGATTTGGGCACATAACACTTCCAGTTCGGGTATTTTACATGCTCTCACCAGGGACTGCTGCGGATATGTTTGCTCTAACAGCTTATAGTTCCTTCTTACTGCTCTTTATTAGCACAACGGTTTTGGAACATCTGACACATGTGAGACAAACCGGTTTTAAACTTCCCACAGGAAGAATAAACATGCATTGATGTGTATAGAGACTGGCAGAGTGTCATTAAATTCTGTCCAGCCAGTTTTGCCTTATGCTGTGACACTGACACTGACAGTGGTTTCTGGTCCTCCAATGTATGAAATGTAAAGGTATCATTTAAAGACTGAGTTCTGACCAATGTACAGGCAAAACCTTATTTTATTTATATAGATATAGCAGGTGAGTGAAGGGGCGGGCTGCTAAATCTGGCACTGCTGGTGGCAGATGATCACCAATGTACCCTTTGCTTGCTCTGCTCTGCAAAAGGGTGGCATGGAGCTTAGCTCAGGTGTTTGGAAGGCAGGGGAAAGAATGTGGATGATAAAATGGAGTGGCGTGTGCGAGAGCCGATGCTATGCGCCCCACGGACTTCAAAGGTGGGCGGACTGTAAGCCACTGTTTGATAACTGGGCAAAATTCAGCCATTAAAGGACTTACAGTGATGGTAGGCCAGCCAGCGCAACGCAGCCCCCGAAAGGGATAAGGCCTCAACATTAAGGCCCCAGAG
Source organism: Clarias batrachus (assembly GCA_003987875.1). NCBI lineage: Eukaryota > Metazoa > Chordata > Actinopteri > Siluriformes > Clariidae > Clarias > Clarias batrachus. The sequence goes on from QMIH01001263.1 coordinate 154,621, forward strand.
GGCGACATCCATGCTGACTGAGCGTTTGACTCCCTTCTTTGGCTGCACCAGAAGTGAATTGGGCAACTGCAACTATGCCTCTGAGGAGCCAGTGAGAGCCCCTATTTATGCATGTCCACTTCGCCACTCTGCCACCGCCATCTCTCTCCAGCAGCAAGGAGTGTGGCACGGAAAAGATGCCATGACATGTTCTCCAGGGGCTCTGAAGTTGTGTGGATTGTACAAAACTGTTTCATTTCCAGCCGTGGGATAGCCACTAGAGGCCAGCACTTGCTTCCCTGGCACTTTCAGTTTTCTTCTGCGCCATCCATTGTGACACAGCCTTTGAATCCATTGAATCCTTCCTCCGGTCACACCAATTGAGAATTGGGTGGTGCTGCGACTGCAACTGTTCCGCTCAGGAGCTTGCGAAAGCCGTTGTCTACAAGAGCCCATTCTGCCACTCTGCCGCTGTCGTCGTTCACCAGCCTACATGCCAGCTGGGCATTGCTTCCAACCTGCACATGCACAACCCATTTTTTTTCTCTGCCGCCCTCCTTAAATTTCACTCCTTTCCCCATTTTCCTAATTAAACCTTCCCTTTTCCTGGTAAGATCTCACCTAGTATCTATGTGTATGTGGTATTACGGGTAATTTTATTGAAAAAATGGAGTGGATGTGCATGTACAGGTCCAGAGGCAGTGCCCAGCCGGCAGGTAGGGACTCGGCTGGCAAGCAATAGAGTTTGACAGCGTGGAAGAATGGGCTCTCATAGACAAATTTACATGTGCGGGCCTCAGGCGTGAGTCAAGCATGCCAATCTGACATGAGTGGCAGAGTAGCAGAAAGTGTTTTCATAGACATTGGTTCTCATAGTTTCTGCAACTGCAAATCAGCCTGGCCCACCCTGCCCTATTTTGGTGTAGCTACAAATGTCAAGCATGACAATTCAACGTCTTGGCAGCTGAGTGGCAGAAAGGGCTCTCATAGACAGCGGCTTTCGCAGTTTCCATGACAGTGCATTTTGGCCAGCTGGCCCCACCCAGCCCGTTTTTGGCACGCCCACAGGTTGGAGTAAACGTGACCATCCGACATCTGAGCGGCATTCCTAATTGAGAGAGAAGGCCTTAATGTGAAGGCAGTGGCCTTTTCTTTTTTGGTGGCTATGCTCAAAGAAAGTGAGCCCATGCTCTCATTCAGCAGCTGTCATTTCTCCTGCGATCAAACAGCGGTGTACCATCCGCCTGCCTTTAAAGTCCCTGGGGTAAATAGCATCATCCCGCTCACATGCCACTCGCCACATTAACGTGCTGCACATTTTCTCCAAACTTTGGGACAGCTTTCACCAGAATTCCTTCCCAAGATCTAAGCTCCATGTCTCTAATTAAAAATTGGAGCAAGCCTGAGGTCCATTGATGAATATTTCCTGCCAGCTGTGGCAGATTTTGTGACCCAGCCCCTTCACACACCTGCAGAAGGGAAGGCCGCCTTGGTAGTGAGCACTATGGAGTGAGCGAGGGGAGAAAAAAAGCTTTGGGCATGTGCTTGGGGATCCATGCTGCTATGTCTTCACTAAATTTTGCACAAAATGCAAAAAAAAAAAAAAGAACACCCACAAAAAATATCTAAACATGCTTCGCCTGGCTTTTCACTGACAACGCCTCTTTGATATATGCGCAATGTGAAGTATGCATGGCTGGTTCGGTTGCTTCTGTGTTGAAAATGTTTTGCATGCTGAGGCAAATGTCTTGCAAAATTTTAGGATTGTACTGAAATTCACTAGGTGGGGTGTTTGGATGTAGAGGTACCACTGTATAGTTGTTGGTGAACCTGAAGAGGAAGAATCTTTGGCAGTAATAGGAAGTTGAACAGGTGACAAAATAAAACTCATTAAACTCAGTATGTTAGCATTATATGTTCACGCATGCATTACAGTTGTGAAAGCTGACACTTGCCATTTTAATCAAAGTTTAGTGCACAGATATGTGATGTATCTGGTAGATGTTTGGCCCTTAACTGCTAACCCTCAACTGGTCAGATATATAGTGAGATAAAAATGCAAGTCGCTCTGGATAAAAGTGTCTGGCAAATGCCTAATTGTTAATGTAGAATGCGTTGTAAAAAAAATCAGAAGTTAAAAAAATAATACATGAAGTTGTAGCTGTAATGTGATGAGAGAGATCTAGCCGGTGAATTAACAAGGCATGAAAATGGGACAAAATCCCCACAAACGAAATTTACAAAAGATGGGCTCAACCCTAGGAGTGGTGAAACAAAATGGCATTCACCCTACCATCCAAAAGCAGTAAATTTGGTCATTCTCTTGGGGAGGGAGTGGTGTGATACTTTCTCTCCCCTTTCAATCACTGTGTGTGTGTGTGTGTGTGTGTGTGTGTGTGTGTGTATGTGTGTGTGTTCATTTAAGGAAGTAGATACTGTAGCACTTTCTTTAGAGGATAATATACCCTCCCCCAGCAGTTCCATGTGACTGACTTCCTGTACCTGTCTCAGGGGAAGCATGTGATAGCCTTCACCCTCACTGGTTGATAGATCCATGATGGGGGATAAATCTGATTTGCTTCTTGTTGACTATAGTATATAGTCAACAAGATAATGTGTGTATAATGTGTGTATGTGATTTAAAGAAAATAACACATTTCCATTTTCCCCTAGACTTTCCGACTGCAGTATAAGAGAGGAAGGATACACTGCTCTGGCTGAAGCTCTGAAATCATCTCACCTGATAGAGCTGGATCTCAGAGGGAACGACCCTGGAGACTCAGGAGTGAAGCTGCTCACTGATTTACTACAGGATCCAGACTGTACACTCAACACACTGAGGTCAGTAATATATACTGGGATTAATTACTTTAATACAAAATACAGTTTAAAACACTAACACTGGGTTTGGCAACCTTAAACACTCAGAGCCATTTGGACCCGTTTACCCCAGAAAAGAAAAGACTGGGAGCCTGTGGACATTTGAAATGAAGGTCACACTGGATATATCGTTCTTTACCTTCATGCTATGTATAATTACTACAGTGTGTTTATTTCGACATGCAACAGAAACATTTTGAATTCTAAAAAAAATGACGCTGAGTTCAAGGTTACTTTCAAATAAAATACTCAGTGTCTATTTGAGTCCTCCTCATATTTATGAAATAAAAACCTGAACTTAAATTATCCACCTGCAGCAAAACAAAAATGCCGTCTGCTTCTGTGTGCCTGTCAGGGATAACCTCTAGAGGGCGCCAAAGCGCCCAAAGAACCCTTTTAGTTGTAATGTTTATGTTTGCACCTCGGGTCAGGTGACGTGGGCGTCCACCTGATCCGAGTAAGTGATTAGTGTGATTATAAATAGCTTGCTTTGAGTTCTTACCCTGGTCTTGCATTTGTTACATTAAGTTTAAAGGTGGATGTCTTGTTTGTTTATACGTGTTTTAGTTTCGCTTTATTATTAAAGTATATTTGTTTCATTTATTTTCCTGTTTTGTGTTTATGCTAAATAAAAGATATCGTTTTCCCTGAACTACCTGGAATCCTCAGCATTTATGCCTCGCAAAACCCCGGTACGTGACAGAATGCAAGACCT
>QMIH01001264.1:0-5000 GCA_003987875.1 Clarias batrachus
ATAACCTGCAGGTGCACCTTATTCGGTGACGTCATGCCTGGCACAGGTTATAAGCCGAAGGTATTCGGCGGGTTTTGACATGCACAAGCTTCACAACCGGCAACAAAGAGATGTTCCCATAGCGTTTTCACGCAGCATCTCGTTCCCGCTTTATCAGGGAACAGGGTTACAGTCAAGTAACCCGAGACGTTTTGTTGATTTATGTAGCATAAATTGTAGCACCTTGGTCCTGTAGGAACATTGTTCCATTTCACTGTGTACTGAACTTTACATGGTTAAAATGACAATAAAAGCCCGCTTGACTTGATTTGACTTGAGATTAAATTACACACAGGTGGACTCTTTACTTTTTTTATTTACTAATTACGTAACTTCTGAGGGCAATTGGTTCCCCTGGATTTTATTTATTTATTTATTTTATTGAAAACCATTTTGTATCATTATCCTTCCAGTTCACCATTATGTGCGACCTTGTTTTGGTTGATCACATGAAAGGGATCAAATTGGGATGAACATGACTGCACATACTGTATACATGACAAATAACTGTACAATAAATCTACGGTACTTGGTAACCTTCCTCTTCTGCTGTTTAGTACCAATGTATTAGAATGAGTGGATAAATATAGACCTGTGATTTGAGCTTTAGTTGGAACTACTGTCAGAGCTCAATTTGTCCAAATTAAGTGTGAGCTAGAATCCCATTAAGGTTCACAATAGATCCCTAGCACATACAGTAGATATACACCAGGCATGAAGTGCTTTAGGAAACCAAAACAGCAACTGAGAATAACAAGGAATGTTACAAGATGGAGCAGTATAGAGCAGACCATACAAGCATTTACACCTAAGTGCAGAGATTTACTGTAATGCATAGCATAAGCCATGGGTTTAAAGTTGTTCACAAACACAATGACAATCCTTCACCTTGACTAGATGCTTTAAAAATGGTAGTGATGCATCTCTGCTGTTTTCCTATTAAGGGATCAATGATGTTATCAAGCCGGAGAGAAAATCACAATGCCTTGTAGAAGGAAACGACTGCATGGAGCGGTGTCTTCATTGATCTAAAGAACAGACTCCGCTGTTGTTCTTGGAGATTAAACAAATCGTTTTGATGCTGTTAAAACTCTATATTTCAAAAGACAACATCAGTACAGTTCCATAATGTGATCCAGCGGTGATTATTCAGGCGACTTGACTCATCTAAAAGCTGTGAGAACACTTCAAACGGGATTGGATTGATGTTAGAGTGCAAAATAGTGGGTATGCACATAACAGCATGCTTTGTGTGATATATCCTCTTCATTTTCTAACAGCGTATTAAGCCATGCATTAGCAGACTAGACATTAAAAAAATAATAATTAAAAATGGGGAAATTAAAAACAGTGTTGTTTCTCTTCAACATAAAGAGCAGTTTTTCATTTTTGAGCCTACTGTTAACTGCTAGGTAAACTACAATAACAGCAAAAGAGTTTTCCTCTCTCTCTCCCTCTCTCTCTCTCTCCTTTTTCTTTGTCTCGCTGATTTCTATATAACACGGCTCATACTCTTGGATAAAGCAGATGTACATGATATTTGTTTACTCAGGGCATTTGGCTCAGGACTTACAGTAAATATCTCCTTTCTTTGAATGAACTGGAGGACATCACTCCATTGTGTGTGTGTGTGTGTGTGTGTGTGTGTGTGTGTGTGTGTGTGTGTGTGTGTACACCTCATAAACTTCCTTTTAAGGAAAATAAAAAGCTAAGCCGCTCTGTTTGCTAGCATTTTAGGACAGTTTGTAGCACCCTAAGAAACTAAACACATACTGCATGCATTGCATTGTAATACAGAGAATCTTCATCTACAGTAAAATCACATAAATATTTCATCCATCCATCCATCTATGATTATCATCATCACTACAACTGAAACCAAAGAAATCACTAATTTATCAATGAATTATTAAAATGGCCAGAGTCAGTCTCCTCAGTCTACTCAGTCCCTAGCCTGAGAGGGCGCCTAGCTAGTGTGCTTCGGAGTGAGCGAGGAGCGATATTGATTTGGGCGCACGCCGTGACAACTTGTAACACAATAACAATAATATTTCGAACATCTTGCAGACTGCCGTTTGAAGAAACCAGATAATAAAGAATAAACCAGTTGTTGGGTCAAAAGAACCCAACCAGGTGTTCATTTGTAAATGACTCACTACATCCCATTTGACCAAACATGAGAAACCCAACAATGTGTTTAAGGTACCCGAAATAACCCAGAATTTTGACCCAGCATAAACAACCCAACAATGTGTTTAGGACGTACAGAAACAACCCAGCATTTTTAGAGAGTCTTTTTTGAGTTATTTTAATGTTTTATTCTGAAAGTCTAACTCGTTGTCCAGTTATTTCTACAGTATATTTAAAGTTTAATGTCTTTTAAATGTATTTTTTAAATAACAATAAACAGATACAAACAGAGATAGGATATAGAACAGTTTATTCTTTGTTCATTGTTCATTCTCGATTGTCAGCTAGTGAACTTGTTTCAATGTTCAACTGTTTGTTTGTTTTTTTTACTCGTTATTGTACAGTAAATATCAATAGCTCTGGTTCAGAGTTTTTTCATGTTTGTTGTATAAAATACACAGATGTGAAAACTACCATGACTGTAGTATTTCTTCAATACAACATATTGTTTTGACTTTTTATGACTTAATTATATTTTAAAACCGAGACGACGGAAAATGACACTTTGCGCCACCTGGCGATCATTTCACAAGTAACTTTGTAATGCGACTGATTTATTTTTTGCCCGCTGTCGTTTTGTCGCGGCGGTGAGCGCGGCGATAATAGACATTCCCCTCGAATAGACATTCCGATCGAATAGATATTCCCCTTAGTTGTTAATAATATTTCCTACAATCAATCAAAGGCGCTATCAAAGCAACCTGGTCTTTAATAACGTCCCAGCGGTGCCTCAGGCTGGTAGCCTCTGATCCATGGAGGCCTCACTCCACAAACAACAGAATCCAAAGGATGGAATGCCACCGCCCTGGCACCAGATACCACAGAAAACCCACAGAGGTCCCACAGAGCACATGTCCTGATGGGACAACGTAGTTTTAATGTGAATGGTTTTAAAGTTATGGCTGATCAGTGTAGAGTGAGCGAGTGCTGCATTCACACTACAGTATATCAACATCTGTCTAAATTCTCTCTTGCTGTCATTGCAATGATTGTTATTATGATTGTAGGTATCTAACCATGCTACAGTCAGATTATTGTTTTCTTAATTATCTTAAATCACATACTTAATTGTTCTAATGTAGTCAGCATTATTGGCAATGTGAAATTATAAATCTTTCAGAATCCGAAGCAAATAAAGCATGCTCTGTGCAGTCTTTTGAATTTTTTATTTTATTTTATTGCAGTTAGGCATAAATCTGTTAAGGAGATGTAAAAGAAATATGACTTTCTAATCCCAGCAATGCCATATGGCATAACATAAAAAAAAAAAAATACAAAATTGCCCATGTGATATTTTATCAAAATCCACCCATACCCAGTCTGGTACCACTCATCCTGTGTAGGAGAACTGAGGTCTGGAGCAGTGGCGGCTGGTGCAAAACAAATTTGGCGGGCGGAGCGCAAACAAAATTAAAATTAAACTTTTAATAGGCATGACTCACATCGCATCCAGTCAGCAGCTCCGCTTGCCATAAAAAGTGCTGGAAAAGACTCGTTGAGAATGGTCCAATCACATGAGCCGAAATATTTAAAAACAATATTGATTCGCTAAGAACAAACGTGGGAGGGTTCAGGGCGCACAGTGTTAAGATCCAATCAGAGCTCAGCTCAGGTCACATGCTTTTCAAAAATGTACGTGCCTCATAGACACTTGTTTGTCCGGTGCCCCGCGTACACGAACACAAAAGAACGTAATACAGTTTAGATTTTTTTAATTGCTAATAAATTATAGTAAGAAATACAGCGGAATATTGTGACTTAATCACTATAATTCATTATTAAATAAATACAAATAAATAAATAATTACATGTCAAAGTAGCATACTTTTTTTGGAACTCTGTGCACAAGGCAGGAAACATCTTTCAGATCATCACGGGTGACAACTTATTGCAGGGTTGAAATAAACATACACCCAAATACTCATGCACTCAATCTTTCATTATTAGCATAATTAAAACGCCAATTAGTTGAAACCAAAAAATGCATTATTGTGATTTGAATAGGATTGTGCAGACTCGGGTTGCTTTCCTGAATCTTCCATGTACAATGTGACTAAATCCGGGGTACACCCTGGACAGACTGCAATTCCATCACACGTTCTGTGCACGCACTCGCATACTGTACTCATTCACACTCACTGACTAACTACAATATTTGTTCAATTACAGCTTACAATATTCTAATGATCTATTGACACAAAGTCTTGAATCCCGGATGCTGTTCGGCATCACTGGCCTGGAAAGGATTTTCATAAAAGATTAAATGTAATCTCTATGCTCATGTTTTTCCACAAGACCACCGGAAAGCAGTAACTTTGATGGAGAAAGATAATAAGAAGATTCCAGCAAATGAGTGATAGTAGCTTATCAGTAAAGAAATTCCATTCTTCAAGGTCTTCTGGTATGGTTAATGTTCTAGCTAACTTTAAAGTACCTACATAATAGGGGATTCTGTGGAGCCATAAACCGAAGGACTCTATGTTCATATGTGTAGTTGTATGTACAGACGGCAGCGTAATTGCCTGAGCCATCACAGCAGTACGCCTCACTTAATGCGACGCTTACTGAAAATAGTAAGCGCAATTACGCCAATTAGGTGAATATGTCTGTGTCAATCGGTCTCCTGCTCCGTCTCTGTCTATTTGTCTCTTTCAATCGTTCTCTATTATTCCATATGTTTCAGTTCACTGGGTTAATGACATAAGGTGAATGGTACGGGACCTTTTCCTCTCGACGCATCTCTAAATGGATTTGCCTAATATAGAGCCCCG
>QMIH01001264.1:10000-15616 GCA_003987875.1 Clarias batrachus
CCCACAGATAGACTCCTCTGCAAGGTGGAGACAAGTTATTCAACAATTTTCAAAGATCGAGAGTTTCACTTTGTGTTAATCGTTTATGGGAACATTTTGCACCATTCTACTCGTTTCGTTTGACTGTGGCTAAGAGTCTCATCACTGTACTGTGTGTTGATGGTTTTTTTTTCTAAATATCAATCGTTTTTACACCTTCATTCACATGGTATTTACAGTAATCACAAGTCCCGGTTTGAGTTGAACAGCCTTGTACTACACACTGCTCTCCAAAAAACATTCTCTAAGCATTTAAGCTACTGTACCAAGGCTTTATACATCTTCAGGCAAACAGGTAAAATCATTTTCATTCAGTTTCATTGAAATCATACTGCATTAGTGATTTCTTAATGTTGATGCCTGACGGTTTGTTACGGCCATTTTTAGTCAATTCATTTTTAGCTTTGTTCGTTTTTAAATATTAGTTGTTGTTGTTTTTTTTTGTGTGTGTGTTTCTTTCTTCCTTTTTCGTTGTTTTTGGCCAGATTTCATCCACAATGATCCCCCCCCCGCCCGCACCCCAAAGACTACCACACATACATGTATGAATAAAGTCCTTATCTCTTTTAAACAGCTTATCAAACACCTGCTGATGAAATTCATCGTCAAACTGAATTTAATACATTCAGTCACAAATCTTTGGTCCATGCAAGTCGTACAATGAGCAGCAGCTTTATTAGTTCTGGCTTTAATACAATGAATTATAATAAGTCACTGGAAAGTGGAATTCATCTGCACTAGAAATATATATTTTTTCAGACTCTTTTGTGTGCCAGTGTGTCTATCATATATACAATCATTAATAGTGTAATTTTTAATACCTGTAGCTCTTAAAAGCCAGCTCTCCCTTCTTTTAGTAAACACATACAGTATAGGGCTCAGGATTGTGCAGTATAGAGTGACGTGTCCTTTTTCCATCTGAACTGAAGTTTATTTCATTTTAAGCAATACACACACATTGCTGAGCTAAAAATGTTTTTAAAAATGGGTCACATAGGCAAAGAAATAGCAGAGATAGACATGATCACGTGTTTTTATGGTTGTTTTTAGTTGTGTCTATGGATAATAATAATAATAATAATAATAANTGGGGATATTTTTTCTCAACCCAGTGATTTTGTTGTTGTTATTATTATTATTATTATTATTATTATTATTATTATTATTATTATTATTATTATTATTATGCTTATTATTATTATTATTATTATATGATCATTTTCTATGATCAGTGTACACACTATAAAAATAATGATAATTTTCATTCTACAAGATTTATTAGAAAACCCAAATACATGGTTTGATGTCAGAAGCCTCAGCTGTTAACACACACTGGCAAGGCCTCCATATAATGTAAGCACAGATACTGTATATTTTTATTACCATTGACCTGTGTCCATGCAGGCAACACACCATGGTATGCTGTGTTGCCTGCACGTATTTACATTTACCTTACTTTTTTTTTTTTTTGAACATCTGAACATCCGGGGGTTAAGGGCCTTGCTCAAGGGCCCAACAAGGACACCTTGGTGGTCATGGGGTCTGAACCTGGGACCTTCCAAACCGTAGTCCAATGCCTTAACCACTGAGCTACTCCTGACCCTGTATCTGTGCCGCTAGAGTTTTAAGGTCAAACTGATGTCTTTGTATCTATTAACGTTGGGGGGAGGGCTTTGTCTTGTCTTATCCAATCCTTTAATTGTACATTTAATGTTTGTCTTGGAGTGCATAATGATTAATTCTTAATGGAAAGCGCTGATCATCTTTCCTAATGGTTACCTTCAGAATAAAATCAGACAAGTTCCATCATCCGTACCCAGGAGAGTTTTTTTTTTTTTTTCGTTAGCAAATTACAACTAGAATGATATTAGAAACGCCACTGGGAACAGGACAAATCACTAAACCACCATTACAGACCATCAGAAACAATTAAAATCCTTTAGGAAATCAAATCTAATCTGATACCAACCACAGAAATGAGTCCATATTAAAGCACAGTGTGTGATGGAAACCATGAGTTATTTTGGGGAGGTTGAGAATGGGTCTTTGGGTTTCTGAAATCCTGCTGTACCTGCGTGTACTGTGTTAAAAAAAAAAAAAGTTTCATCAACCTCTGGTAGGAACAGAGGTGTTCTGAAGATTCAGCAACTTTCCTTCGTGCCTTTATGTCTTTAATCAAGGTCGAAGTAACTGAGGAACACTGGATACTTTCCTAAAATGGAGAAGTGGACAGGAAGGAAGGAGTTCGATTAGAGCGACAGTACAGAGAGAAAGAGAAAAGTCACATTTAAGGACGATACGGAAAACGTGCATGAACGGTGACCTTCTTACCTTTTTTCATTAAGACTCATTTACACGTATTTATTTTGAAATACAATCCACTCAGCTTCGAAAGACATCAGCAGTGCAGGAAGGACTGATCCTCGAGCAGCTCCAACAGAGAAAGAAGACACGTCCATGATACCTTTAATACGCTATGTTCTGATAAAGTAGTAGTAAGGTTTAAAATTGCTGAATGAACTGTTAGATCTGTCTGTTGTGTTCCGACATGGTTGCCGATTGCTTGTTGATTGGGAGGGACGCACACACACACACAAACACACACACAAAATGGAGTGTCTGAATGTTTTCCAGTCTATTACAGGACAAAAAGGTATATAATTCCTAAGCTATTTCCTGAGTCAATACAAAGTTCATCTGTGTCACAGCTATCTGTTATTACATCAAAGAGCATGAGCCATTCACATGCTCTCTAGAAATCTAGAATCTCTAGAAATCCAGGGCGACAACCCATTGGAAGTTTTGCAGTACAGTATAACGAATGTGCATTGATAATATCAAAAGAAACAAAGAAAGAAAACTACATCTATTCAAGCTTCACCACACCAGTATACTGCATGTGGGATTATACTTTATGTAACACAAATAGGTGAATTGTTGCTATGGAAACGTAACCTATTGAAATAAGTGCATTAATAAGAACCTGTGATTTGCCTTGCAGTTGGAAGAACTTCCAAACCTGCTGAGAAAATGAGTGATCGAGTATGATCTGGGAGACCGCATTTCAGGCTGCGTTCACACTGCACATTCTTCAATTCAGATTTTTTTGATCAGGTCGGACGTGCATGTCATGACAGTCCAGGTTCATAATTACAGGTGACTTTTATCTGACTCTAACGTGGACGTACGGCATGGTGGGTCAATGGTTAGCAATGTCGCTTTGCACCTCCAGAGTCGGCGTACGTGTGGTTTCCACTCCTTCCACAGTCCAAAGACATGCAGGTTAGTCTACTGTAATTGGCGTTCCCTGAACGCCCATAGTGTATGAATGAAGGAAGCCAGACGCCTCGGCTGTTTTAGCAGGTGCTGAATGAGACATTGTGTCCTATGCGTTTAAGTCACATGACCATGTATCAGACATGTCCCAGGTATGGGACTCAAAAAATATTAAAAGGGACTCAAATCTAATCTGTGAGTTCAGGCTGCCCTGAAAAAAAAACTCTGATCTGCTTCACATTAGGGTACAGGACTCCGGGTGGAAATGTGAACGTTAAGGATGTGCTTGTATTCAAGAAAAACTAGCTAAATAAGTTGCCCTGTATTTTGCTTACAAGCAGTCTTAGATCAAAGTGCCATTGGATTTCGAATGACACACCACTCGTTGGATGGCTCCACCTAGATCAACACCAATGCATTCATTTATGGGAAGAAAGGAAGGATTATACTAAAGCAAATAGCATTAAGCGCATGGTGCAGATACCGTCACTTGCAAACAGAGCACATAGAGAGACTTATACAGTATGCATGTGCTTCATGGTGAGGAGTAGCGTGTCTGGCATGAAATGTACAAGCTTTCTCTGAGCATCTGAGGCATATATATTGTTCTTTCCATTTACATCTTTACATGTTCATTTGATGTTCTTGCATTATAATTTCAAGTGTTCAAACAAACAGCAATGGAAAGTCAAATTCAATCTTGAAAGTTTTTCATACCGAATCCACTCAGCTTTGAACTATTCCATCAAAAAAAAAGCCAGAAGAAAAGAAAACCATCCTACACAAAGATTCATATCAAATCAGCCAAGGCCAGCCAGGAGTGAGACTTTCTATTCTTCCTTTTCTTCCCATAAGTGGCTGCTTTCATCACCTATTCTCTTTCTTGAGCATTCTCTCAGGTATTATAATGTAACCCAGCTGGGCAGAAGAACCTCGGATTCCTGCCGGACCTTCATCCTGTTCTGTAAATTGACATTCGCTGGGAGTTTATTTGTGTGTGCATCAGCATCCTTTAGCTCTTACTGTACACGCTAACAACAACAAAAAGGCAAAATGCAGTGAAACTCAGTGTGCTGTAGAGTGTCTTTTAGTGTGTGCTTGTGTGAGAGAGGGAGTGAAAGAGGAAGATGGAGAGAGATAAAGAGTCCTCGACAAGACTTGAGTTTTCTTTCGAAACATGGTATCTCGTGCTAGCACACGTGTAGCAATTTGTATTGAAAGATTAGATAGTCAGGCTTATGGATAGGGGTAAGGGTGGAGTTTGCAAACATGGATATCCGAACATATTGAATCTAGGCGTATGAATATCCAAGACATCTTTTGGGATCATGGTAATCTAGAGGCACGTTCTCAACACATTTATACACAGGATTGTACAAAGACAATGCTGGCCCACTTTACACATCCTGTTCTTTGTGATGACAGCTTTAAGAAACCATAAGTATGTACCCATGGTGTTCAAGTCAAACCGGGACATTTGAACTATTTAAAGAGTATTAAAGAGGAATTGCCACATTCCCCTACAGTCCTGACCTCATTTTCACATGTGTGCCATTGAAGGAGTTCCTGGGAGGCCAGTGTTACAAATGTGAAGCAGGCACTCAGATCATGGCTCCGGCGTACTGAGAAATCTTTCTGCCTTGATGGTATCCAAGCACTAGTGAAACACTAAGATAAGTGCATTAGTGTAGCAGGAGATTAAATAGAGAAATCTACTCTCTCGCATTGCTGTGTTCTGATACTCTGCACAATCAAAAGTCCCGGTTTGACTTGAACAGCAAAGGGACACATGATTTTTATTTATTTTGACACATGCCTTGGCTAGCTTCCTACAGTGATCATGAGTAATAGACAGCCTCGATATTCTACAGTGTGCTACAGTAAGAATCTAATATTATCTAATCAGATTAGACACTTACGTAGAGGGGTAGCTCATTGCTTTTCAGAAGGTTTAAAACCCCACAAACACTACGTTGCCCTTCTGTATTAAGGGTCCTTAAGCAAGGCTCTTAACCCTCAACTGCTCAGATGTATAATGAGATCAAATTGTAAGTCTCTCTGGATAAGGGCATCTGCCATACTGTATGCCTTAATGTAATCGTATAACTTGTGCAACATACAGTAGATGTATCTAATCACATAATTAACCATGGCTTATAGAATCCACCAGCATGCCTGGATACACTTCTGTTTCACCTCTCCTGTGCATGTGAGAAAGAAAGCATAGGTAGATCTTACAATAACGCATGCTGCAATAAATACCTACATGAATTTAGATATTTTCTCTCTCTCTCTCTCTCT
>QMIH01001264.1:15669-36352 GCA_003987875.1 Clarias batrachus
ATATATATACATACAGTATATATCAGTAATTGTGTTTTATATGGATCAGGACGCTTACGGAAATGCTGAATTATAACTCGAACATGTCATTGCATAGCCGAGGAATATGTTCAAAGTGGTGTTTTACAATCTATAAATCCCAAGCTTGAACACAAAGTACAGACAAAGAAGACTGACAGCTGGGTAACTCAGTGCGCCAGGCGTCACCGTGTGCTCATAGCGAATGCAAACAAGCAGCCAGGGCATATATTTTACACCTTCTGCTCTGACTGTTTGTAGTGTACAGATCCCTATCAATAGCGCTGGGCTCTTTACTCATATGTGACATTGAACCCTTTCTCCTTTCACGATCTGTCATTCAACCTTCCCCTTGCCCTACTCCAGACACCTCTTTGATATTGTCCTCCTTTCATGCCTCTGGTCTGTGCCTTGGCTTTCCTCTCTATCCATGGACACTATTTGATCTCTGACGCCGATTTGCACTATCTACTGTATGGCAAATTAGCTTTAGCCGGGCCTCGTTTTTTTTTTTTTTTTAAACTCCCTCACAGCACCCAGGAACTTTCTCCATCATGAGAATGATTCAAACTTGGAGATTTGACGCGGTTTAATTATTTGCGATTAAGCTTAACACCGGAGATCGTTTCGTTCCATCAGTCGGTCGTACTCGGAACCCAGCTCATTTTGTTACCAAGAATCTTCACCCTTTTTATGATTCTGTCCTTATTAACTCGATATCATGACAAATTGGCCGACTTCATTACGGCGTCATCCTCGAGCATAATCCCAAAATAAAACCAAATTACAACGACAAGGGAAGATACAGCAGTCAGATGGTTTACTGTCAGATTTTATGTAAGCGAAGGTGGTGAAGGTGCCTTACCTGTACAGAACTCTTGATTAATGACTTCGTCGTCTATGTAGGCCAAAAGAACTTTCAACAGCTTCACCTGATTTTTTTTTTGTGCGAATTTAATCTTTGAGGGTTTACCTGCTATGAAAGACCATGTAGGAGAGAGAGAGAGAGAGAGAGAGAGAGAGAGAGAGAGCCAGAGAGAGTTCAGGTTTAGAGAGTATTGAGGTGATAACACAGGATGCAGGAATGCTTGTAGGTACAGTATGTTCGGAAGAAAAAGAAAAAAAAAACTATAAAATAAAAAAAAAATCTTTAATTAACAATTTAAATCCTTTTCATCTCTTCAAAACAAAAATCAATCCATTCTTTTACCAAATCAACTTTTTCCAACATAATCTTTTAATTAAAATAGTCTTTTACTTTTCTCTTCACTTTTCTTTTTTTCCTTCTTTTTGAACTCATCTTTTTTTTTCTTTTTCTTTGTGCTATGAACTTTGTGAAACAAAGTGATTTGATGAATTTCATCGCTCTCGTATCTCAGTGACGAACTAACGTCCACATGCAGGGTGCAGCTTCTTATGAGGCTGATGTAGAGGCGTCCCCAGAGGTCACTCATTTCCCATGCAGAAACCCATGCCACAAAATGAAACAAACAAATACATAAATACATAAATAAATACCTTCTCATCGTTACATTGCTTATTACTTTTCTTTTTTAAAAAATTACCATTTCAGAAGGGTAAAAATATTGGGCTGCATCAGGCAAAGAAGAAAACAACTAAGGAGATTTGTAAATGTGTTAAGAACTCTTCAACACATTACCAAACCATCTGTACACTAGCGCTATCAGCTCTGTGGAATAAATGTGGATCATGAATGGAAATCACTTCAATGGGATGAGAACTTTGATATGATGATGAGATTGGAACTAAACAGCCGTGTAGCCATAAGAAAACCACTTGTTAGTGAGAGAGAGGAAAAAAAAGGCTTGAATTTGCTAGGGAGCAGAAAGATTGGATTTTGAAGCGATGGAAAAAGGTCATGTGGCCTGATGAGTTCAGCTTGAGCCTATTCCAGAGCAATAGTGGATCAGGGTAAGAAGGGAAGCGCATGAATGCGTAGTGTCCACTGTACAAGCCTCTGGAGGCAGTGGTATGATCTGGGGTTGCTTCAGTCGCTCAGCAACGTTATGTGGCAATAAAACAAAGTCAGCTGACGACCTGAATGTACGGAATGACCAGGGCATCACATCTATGGCACTTTTCATTTTTCTCTAATAGCACAGAGATGTGAAATGTATGAGAATACATTTTCACACATTGCAACTCTTTTTTTATTCAGGCAGTGTAAACACTCACTCACTCACTCATCATCTATACCGCTTAATCCTGTATTCAGGGTCACGGGGGCCTGGAGCCTATCCCAGGAGACTTAGTGCACATAGCAGGGTACACCCTGGACAGGGTGCCAATCCATCGCAGGGTGCCAATCCATCGCAGGGTGCAGACACACACACATACACTCTCTCATTCACACACTACGGGCAATTTGGGAAGGTCAATTAGCCTAACCTACATGTCTTTGGACTGTGGGAGGAAACCGGAGAACCCGGAGGA
This sequence comes from Clarias batrachus, assembly GCA_003987875.1. NCBI lineage: Eukaryota > Metazoa > Chordata > Actinopteri > Siluriformes > Clariidae > Clarias > Clarias batrachus. Next base: position 18,142 of record QMIH01001264.1, read on the forward strand.
AACCCACCAAGCACGGGGAGAACATGCAAACTCCATGCACACAGAGACGGGAATCGAGCCTGGCCGGGGATCGAACCCGGACCCTGGCGGTGCAAGGCGACAGTGCTAACCACTAGCAGTGTAAACAGTATATAATAAATAGTATAGAAGTAAAAAGTGTAAACCTTTAATGGGATGAGATGAGTGTTTGTAAGGGAGTGTAGCTATGTTCCACACATTAACTCTCCTATTTTGTTATTCCCTGAGTATTGTCCGGTTTTAATTTATGGGAACAAGGCTTCAAAACTTGTTGAACACAGCAAAATGAATGGTTTTCTAATGTGGTTTCGGAGGTCTCTAGAAAGAATTTCATCGAATAAAAAGAAAGCTGGGGAACATTTTTTTTCCCCCAGGTTTGCATTATGAGCTACATACAGTAGACTAAAGAAATATAGGAGCCTTTTACTGGGGGACATACAGTAGTGCTATGGGAATATATGACTCTTTGTCATGCTCCCATTATACAGTATGTCATATAAATCTGGGGAACATATGACCTTGGGAACATACTGTATGACCTTGGGAACATACTGTAGGAAGGAACCCGTTTGGAATGTTAGACCACATTCTACTTTGATATACATAGTCAAGAAATCTTAAAAAGAAGAGGCTTTTCCATGTTTTTTCCCATTTTGATTTGACTAATATTAGTAAAAAGTCATATTCTGGCTTGAATAACTTTGATAAGCAGTGTGGTAGTGCTCGATGTGTCCTAATCCGTGTTTAATTCAAGGCGACTATTCCTGCCAGAGGGAACATCACCTCGAAAAAAAAAAAAAAAGCCTTGAAGTTTGTTTGAAATAAATCAATCTGGATGCTGTCACTCGAACCCCAGCAGCGACAACAGAAACGATGTAGACCACAACACGCTCCATCACCTTGAACACACTCTTTTGTCTCCGTTATTTAAACAACCGAACACAGACAGACTTGTAATCCCTGCAGAGGCTATAACTACATTACGCATTACATAGTAGCACGAAGAAAAGTAAAGGGATGGTTAATTCGCGGTGACACGCCAAAGACCCGAGGACAGGCATGCTGGGAAATGTGAAATGCTGACGGAGAGATCGCATGTAAGGGACCGAGCTGCGGGGTGGACAGTCAGTAGTATGGTAATGTACTGTAGGATTCCTACACAGGGGGTTAGAGAAGGTAAATACTGTATGTACTGACTGGTGTTTGTGGCACTTCTGAGCACTGGCACTTACTCCAACCCTGATGTTGGGGTTCTACTGTATCTACTACTACATTTATAGCTCGTCAACTGATGGAAATTTGTTTCCTTTAATAACTCAGGGCTTAAATTGGATTCTGCCTCACTCGTATTGTGAGTTGTATCGAAAAGAAAATGCCTGCCAAATAAATAAAATGTAATGCACCGATACATGCACCCTGAGGGTGAACAATTTCACACTGAACTAATTAATTGCAGAGTGATAGAGAGAAAATATCCAGAGCACAAATGTACAAACTCACCGCTAATCTGTGACGCTCATTTTCCACCATGACCTCGACCTTTAGCTAAAAATGAATTTAAAATACCTGTTTGTGTTTTTTTTTGTTTTTTCTTTTCCATATATCTAGCCAACTTAACCATGGATTTATTGGACACAAACACAAACCATGGTATAGCGTACCTGTCATGTTTTAGGGCACTATTTATGTCACTAGTCATTCTCTAAGGGGTTCTGTTAAAGGTTTTAACATTTTACAGTATAGTAAAGGTTTACCTTTTAATTTACAGATAGTGTAAAACTGATTGACATTTACTGAAAATTTCAAGCACAGCCCGGAGATGAGTTATATGTAGTAAAACTTTGGTACGATGCAAATTTTTTTAAAGAGGGTTGTCAGTCCGTCCGTGAATGCCGATCCTGGCCGAGGTGGCACAGAGCCCGGTGCAGTTGTATGGAAAGGAACGCCTGATCCTTGAAAATAGATGGATTAACCATTTCCACATGTTTGGGTCATTTAAGGAGTTCCTGGGAGGCCAGCGTTTCAGACGTGAAGCAGACAGTCCAATCATAGCTCCAGCGTACTGAGAAATAGTGAGGGCAGAGGGTTTAAGGCACTGAGTTACTGATCGGAAGGGATGGTGGTCTAAGACCCATTTCCATGGAGCCAGGTCTCTAACCCTATCTGCTCCAGGGATGCTGTATTGTATCATGGCTGACCCTGTGATCTGACCCCTGCTACTGTATGCTGGGATTTACAAATAAAGATTTTCACGGTGCAGTAATGTACTGTATTTGTGAGAAATAAAGGCTTAACTTAGTTTCCAAGCACTAGTGAAACACTGGGATAAATGCATTAGTGTAGCAGTGGATTATCGAGAAAAATTAAAGTAGTTTTACGCTCATGACTGGATCAAATGTACTGGTTTGACATAAACAATGAACACACCTCATTCTTACAGTAGCATACAAGCAATAAAACTACCATAGTAAAAGCATTGTAAATAATCCTAGAATTATTTATTGGGATTTAATGGAAAATGCGCATGTTAATACTGTACATTCATCACATAATACAATTATTAGTAGTGTTTATTTGAACTCAGATACCAGTGGCATGCACCTAAAAGCAGGTTCGTGCCCAGCAGTATAAATAAAACATGTACTGTAACAGGAACTCACCTCTGAGATTTGCAAAGATCGGTCATGACTGTTGATGAATCTGGTCACATACGTTCCCGATGGCTTTCGCCTTACACACTGACAACACTGACTGATTAAACTTCAGTCCACTCACGGCAAGAACAATTAGAGCCGAACCACAAAGGGCTAATGGATCTTTAGCCGGCTATGTTTCTTTATAAAAGATGTGTTGTCAGTTTCTCAAGAGCTGCACCAAGTGTCACACTAATACGTCTATTTATTGTGTGGCCAAGAGTTTCAATTGACTGAGAGGCAGGGAATGTGTTTTAGGTCCATCCAGCTTGAAGAATAAACACTTTTTTATAAGCCCAGACATTGCTTTTCCTTACAAGTTTTTGAACTCCATTAATAACTTTGAGAGAATGTGCACTGACCAAATGCTGGCAATAGAACTAGCATAGCGGTTAGACAAAATATCTACAGATATCCAGCGGAAACAAAAGAAATCGCCACACTCTGATCTAAATGATTAATACAGGAGGTATACTATATAGTCAAATGTACTGTATCTGGACATCTGACCATCACACCATTATGTGCTCATTACAAGTCCATGGACAATAATTTATAATAGATTTCAACCAACATTATTCAAAAACATGCCTCACTTAAATACTTAATCATACACGATGAGCAATTTGGAAATCAGCCTACAATGTATGACATTGGTCTGTGGGAGGAAACCAGAGTCCTTGGAGGAAACCCGAGAGCAAAGGGAGAACATTTGAACACCAAACACAAACACACTGGGTGGAACAAGGCAATCATGCTACATAATAAGACAAACATTACATGCATCCTGTACTTCGCTTAGCTTGAAAATTGTAATAAATGTTGCCAAATTGACCTTTTTTTTGCCATGCCTGCTCTTGCAATTGAGTGTTTCTTGGTTTCAGAATAATAAATAAAAGCAATTAGACTTAGCAAAATCTATTTTCCCGCATCGGATCTGCATCCATGGAGTTTGCATGTTACCTAATGACAGGCAGATTAGGGTGTCTGCTGTCCTAATATTGTCCATTGGAATGGCAAACGGAACAGAGTGTGGTAAGTGTTCTATCATTTTAAAAAATATAATATATAATAAAATATAATAGCTTAATATTATTACATATATTCACTGACCTTCAATGATGTTACAGTATGTACACTGTTATGGTTTACAGATTTTTATAAGTTTAATTTGATGGTTTTTTAATATGATGGTATATTGTTCATGAAAATGGGAAATAAGGAAAGTCCTACCACTGACGCCACGGGTCAAATAACGATGTTACCCAGTTTTTCACATAACCATTCAGAAAATACATGTGTAAGCTTTGCAACTAGCAGACATGCTACACTGAGGGAATTTACTAACATGACCCTGTATTTATTGTTTTTGTACTTTTTTACTTATATGAATGAGGTACAAGGACAGTAGAATACAATGGAGTCACTTTCAGTTTGGCTTTTAAAGCAGAAGGTGCCAAGAGGTCACCTACGCGGTTTCCGCGGTGGTCGTAAGTACGGTTCATCATGATTCACTGCGGGTTTTGGCGCTGTGATTACGTTTCCATCTTTCCGCGCAAAAAATGAAACATTGTTTAAACATGTTTAATTTTTTGGGCGGCCCTCGCTGATGATTGACCCGAGGCGGTAATCAAACCCGACCCTGAAGATGCAAGGCAACAATGATAACCACTATTCCACCGTCCCGCCATAAAAGTATTTATTTATTAAAAAACTGTAATATTTATAATTCATAGTACATACATTTATAGTACTAACAAAATGTAACAAACCATAATGATTATTCAATATATTACAGAGAATATAGTTAATTAATATTGATATCATATCGCATTACCGTATTAAACAGAATGCCTATGTATCATATCTTTATTTTTTTTATTTTTTTTTTATAACAGAACTGTACAGTATATACCACTAATTACGGTACTACGTAAGCGCTCACCCGCTCCGCGCAGACTTTTATTTTGAAATCGGTTTAAACCCGGAAGTAAAGCGGAAGTGTGTGTAGATGTGCCGAGTCAGGTGCCCGTCGCGGAGTGAGTAGAGATTGTGAGTCGTTTGGGAATATGTGGAGTTAAACACAACTTCAAGATACGGAAATGATAGCATTTATTTATTTTAGTTTAGCGGTTTACTGGTGTCTAATCAATTCATTGAAAGTTTGTATACATTCAATTTCGTTTACTTAGATTTTAGTAGACAGCTGGCATAATAAATAAAGAGTTACACTATTATTGTTACTTTAACCTGTACATGTTGTGCAGGAATATTATTATACTGGAATATTTAAATAACACACAACTACTCTGGAATTAAGATTCATACAGCATAAAAGTACAGGATACAAAAATATTTTAATAATGTTTATTCAAACAAGAATTCAAAGAAGAATGTTTATTCAAAAAGAAAAGAATACATTTTTATGTTGTGTTATTAATGGAATCCCTCATATTCTCAGTTGATTTTTTTTTTTTCAAAATTAGAATTTTGCTCATTGGTATTGCTTTGTTTTCTCATGTAACTTAAAGTGTATTGTGCATATTAATAATTTTATAGAAATAGACATGCTGTTTCTAGCTATAGGATTGCAGTATTATTCAGAATATAGAATACTTTGAAGAAGTTACTATGATGTCTTTTATGATGTAGAAAATTATGTCAATAATAATAATGATAATAAAATACTTGAATAAGAATTAGTGTCCAGACTTTCTCTGTAGAAAAGCGGGGAAAATTGATTTAGTTATGAATCGCGATTCTTTTTTTGTGGCAATTCACGTATCTCCTAAACCGATTTATTTTTTCTTTTTTTTTAAATTTCTTTTAAACCTGTTTTAAATAGGTTTGGTTTTCACTGTGATTGGCCGTGACCGGTGATTTCCCTATCACCCTCAGAGATAAAGGATTCTGTACAGAGCTCAGAAGCTTCCATGTGGCACAACAGAAACTCATTTTTATGGCGCAACATTATCAGAAATTGCACGCTTTTAAAGTCTCTGATCTTCTCTAAACTCTGTGAGCAAAGTAGTCCAGACCCACTCATTAAACATGCTTACACCAGTCTCAACACCATGAGCACTAATTATCCCAAAATCGTGTGCATTAGAAGTCGCATTCGCTTCGTACTCAAGGTCAAGCTGAGTTTTGAGACTTTGGAGGCATTTGAGAAAGTAAAATGTCACCATTTCTTTATGATCCTGCAGGTGGCGCACTCTGTACTATTTACACATTTTCATCTCTTGTAGTAGGAGTTGATTAGGAGTCCTGCTCAGTTAAATATTAAACTCTTTGTATTTGAAATTGTTAAAATTCTATGCTTGGTTTTTTAGTGAGAAAACTAATGTTATAAGGAGTGGATTATTTAATTACTCAGTCAACTTTTTAAAACTTGTTTAAAATTGTACCAAAATCAGGGAAAAATGTAATATACAATCTGGATATTGATATTTACAAAATCGTGATGCTTTTAGAATTGCAATTTTAATTGAATCAACACCTAGGTATTGTGATAATATCGTATCGGGTGGTGACTGGTGATATCCATCACAAGGACTGTGTATTGTTGCGGTGGTGAACACTGATATCATGATAACGATTCGATTTGTATTGCGGTTCTGTTAATATCAGGATTTTAAAAATATCTCAATTAGATTTTTTGTTAGTTAAAAAATTGTATGATACAATAATTTGCTCCTATCTCACAGGATCCTGCCTGCCATCGTGGGAATAGTTTAGAGCACCACCTGTAGGATCATAGAGGAATAGCAATATTTTACCATTCAAAAGCAAACGTATAAATTTAAGAAATAATCATTTAAAAAAATTAGACTTGTGTGGAGAAACATGAAACTGAAAAATCACTAAAAAATTCACTGTCTGGCCCTTTAAAATGAAACAATAACTGGGATGGCATGACTGTAAATCACACTTTTTTTTTTCAGACTTGGGGATGGCGGGGGTCAACTTGTCCTTTGCCGCTTGTGGCTTTCTGGGTATCTATCACCTTGGTGCTGTCGGCGCCATTCTGACACATGGACAAACGCTGTTGTCGTGTTTGAGAGCCTGCGCCGGGGCGTCAGCTGGAGCTCTGGTGGCCGCTGTTCTCATCACAGCTCCTGACAAGCTGGAGGTGGGTTAACCAGGAGTTAAAGGAAAATGAAAATAGCAGCAAAAGTAACAAGCAGCAGTGATGATAATCAGAGTGAAAGTATGTTTACATGGTCCCTAATACTACATCAGGTAGTCCCCGACTTACGAACATTCAAATTATGAATTTCCACAGATACGAACTGCGGTTCTACTTCCGGTAGCTCATGTGTAATATATATATATAAAAAATAGACAGTGTAGTGAACCAGATACCAATATTCACAATTATATACAATATTTTCAGTGTGTAAGTGAAAGTATAAAATGTCTAAAGGCCGGTATATTGTATGTGTGTGTGTGCGGTAGAAATGAGTCATCCTCACCAGTTTCAATGTATCAGTCCAAGAGCATGATGATATGAAAATGGCTACATTGTATATTCGTGTCAAAAGCGTATAAGACTGACATTGTCTGACTTAAGAACAAATTGGACTTACGAGCGTGCTCCCGGAACAGAACTTGTTCATAAGTTGGAGACTACCTGTATTCGGAGTCATAGCTGAATAAAATTGTCATGTAAACACCTCACTCGGAACGATCCGACCTGCAATGACGGTGATGTCAACAGTAAAATCAGCCAGAACAAATTCAACTAAAATAATGCTTCAGGTCCATGAGTAGATCCTGTCTAACAAAACCTTGAACTGTCACCTTCTGTTCTGCCCTAGCACTGTAAAGAATTTACCTACAGATTTGCCAACAATGTCAGAAAACAGAAGCTTGGTGCAATGACGCCTGGGTTCGACTTCATGATCGAGCTGAGGTGAGGTGAGGTCGACTTTACAGCAGCATCAGCAGCTGTTAAACATCATATACGTATCCAGTACTGTGCAAAAATCTTGAGCAACCTCTCATTTCTTCTAATTAAATGAATGTAGATTCTATTAATAAATGAAGACATTTGTTTTACTGCAAAGTGCCTCAGCAGCGACCTCATTTCGTCTCAGCCACTCAGCATTCAGCATCACCAGTATACTAATCACCGGCCTGATCATCTGTCATCATCTGCACCTGCTTCTCACTGGTTCATGCCTTAGGTTGATTGTTGTTTTATGTGATAATGAAACCAAATATTCCTCTGAAATTGGGAACAGGAACTGGAATGGAAATGAGAGCCAAAAAAAGTCCTTTAGGAAGAATGGAGATCTTTTGTTGCTCAAGACTACATAAAAATACACGAAAAGTCTGAGTCTTTGGAAGCAAAATATGAAGAAATGACTGGGGCTCAAGACTTTTGCACAGCACTGTATGTACTGTATATACTGTATGTACTGTATACCCACTGTGAGTTGAAGAAAGCTTACACAATGGCCTTTCACCAGCATGAACGAGCAATACATATTGCGCATGAAGAACGGATTATGATTTTAAACCAAGTGCAATCAAAAAGCTGAAAGCTTCTATTCAGCAGCAGTGGAATAATGACAATAAAACTGTGTCGGCAGTTATATAATACCCGAACCAATACAGTATGTCTGTGAAATCTTTCTCCCTGTCCATGTGACAGGTAATAAGAAGCAACTTTGAGGATTTGCTTTTAGCCCTTTTTTTGTTGTTGTTATGGTAACAGAAACAAGATGCCTTACGAGTTTAAGTAGTGTATAAGAAAGAGCCGAGGTCAGTGGAGGCTGAGTTTCATTGTTTTTGCAAGATGTAAGTGTCATTTAAGGAGATGAAGAATATAATGTAATTATTCATTTCTTCAGGAAGGAGTCTTACTGAAGCACTTATAACAATTTACGAATTTTCCAGCACCGGAAGTCATTGAAAGTCCCAGTATAGGATAGAGGAGTTAACCATTTTCCATTTCCCAGTTAAAAATTAAATGCACTAGCATTATTCAGGGTCACGGGGGGCCTGGAGCTTATCTCAGGAGACTTAAGGGCAGGAGACACCCTGGACAGGTTGCCAATCCGTCCGTACACCATACACACAGACTACGGGCAATTTGGAGACACAAATTTTGCATGTCTTTGGACTGTGGGAGGAAACCCACCAAGTACAGAGTGAACATGCAAACTCCATGCACACAGAGACGGGAATCGAACCCGGACCCTGGAGGTGCAAGGCGACAGTGCTGACCACTAACCCGCCAGGCCGCCACAAATTCAACTATAAATTAGTTTAATATTATTATCAATGTTGGTATAAGCAAAATAAGCTTGGATTAAATTGCATTTGAGAAAGTGTAATGTAATGATAAAAGTATTATTTCATGTTTCAGATTATAAATTTGGTGAAATAAGAATGACAGTGGAAAGGGGGTCAATGAAATCTTTTCATTTGACTTTTTTTTTTTTTTTGTGGCTGGGCAGTTTAATATTTCATTCTTTCAAGCTTTATATATGTTTTTTTTTTTTTTTTTGCACAAATGCATATTTAAAGTAGGTGTAATGATAACTTCATCTCAATTCATCCCCCCACACACACTGTCTCCCCCTCAGCCCCGTCCCGTTTTAGCCCGCCTAATATCGTTTGTGTTTCAGGGTCCTTGAAGTTTAGTGCCAAAGTGGGCGGTCAGCCTCCATTTATTGTGCAACCATTATCACACGTTTTCCCCCTGCTGGCGAGGCACGGCTCGTAAAACAGACGAATACGCCTGTACATTAACTTAATCGCCTCTGTGAAACTCGCATTCGCACGTCCACCTTTTTCCTTGTCCCAGACCACTGTAAGATATCCTGTGAAATAGCAGCATCATGGTGATGTTGGAGCGAGAAAGGACGTCCTTGTGCTGTGAGGTTACAAGATAATTGCGCGTGCCGTCGTGTGCGTGTGTGTTAGAGAGGGAGAACAGGACCATCTTGACCTTGAGGTAACTCGATGCACGTCCTCCAGAACGCATTCATTTCGATGAGCCATGAAATATGAATCAGCGATGCCGTTTTGGGCGAGCGCGTCTCTTCCACCATGGCCTTATTAGGCCTGTCAGAGGAGAAGAAGAGATCTGGGGGAGAAGTTCGTCCTCTGTGTGTGTGTGTGTGTGTGTGATGTGCAGATAAAACTGACACTGCAATAAAAGAAAAGAAAAAAAAAACACCCTTCTGAGCCTCAGTTAAACTGTGATCGAGGCCTCCATCAATCTGGTTTCTAAAAAAAAAAAAAAACTGAATCACCTCCCGCGTTGTGACTGAAGCAGCTTGCCCAAACAGATTGTGTAATTATGGGATGGCGTTTGGGGGGATTTGGCGGCGTTGTTAATTATGCAGAGATGACAAACGAGCACGTGTCTTGTCCCCGGCCCCCAGAGACGGCATCGAGCGCATCCTCCCTCCCGACGCTCACCTGTTGGGCAGCGAGCGCCTCCACGTCTCCCTAACCAACTGCAGGACGGGGAGGAACAGCACGGTGTCCAGCTTCCCCTCCAGAGAGCAGCTCATTAAGGTACTCGCACTCCTCAGGGCGAGGGAATGATTTATAGATCAGCTCCGAGGGGACGGACGAGTGCGCATCAGTAAGTGATGCTGTAAGCAGTAATTTAACACACGATGTGATCTTTCTCACTGACACTCTGATTTTATTAACACCGGGTTACTTTTCTCTCGCTCTCCTTCTATCTCTCACTCCATCTCTGTCTCTCGCTCCTCGTCTCTTCCTGCATCCGCTTCAGTATTCCTCTTCTCTCACAGAGGCTTTCTCTCCATCTAATCCTTTGTCGTCCCTTTAATTAGTTGATTTTCTGAACGTTTTCCTTCTGTATTCTTTACTTCCTGCTTGTCCTTCTTTTATACCTTTTTATATCACCTCTTTATTTCAAATGTTTTTTTTTTCGTCTTCGATTTTTCCTTTTCTTCTTTTCAGTCTTCGTCCTTTTATTTTTTGCTGTTTGCTCAGCACCCTGTCTTTATCTTTTCTTACATTTTATTCTTTCCCATTTTCCCCCTGTATGTTTCCATTTCTCCATTTTTGTTTTCCGTTATTGTTATTTAAGCTCCATCCTTTTTGTCCTGTATCCTTTCTTTTTTTAAATTACATTTTAAACATTTCTCTTTTTATCATTCCTTCTCACCCCCTTTTGTTTCTCCCCATATATATATTTATCCTTTTTCTCTTTCTTGCTTTAGTTTTTTCACTTCTTGTTGCTTCTCTTTTTGTAATCCATGTTTGTTTTTTTCCCCATTTATTCACACTTCTTATATTTTGTTTCTTTTTTCTTTAAGTTTTACATTTGTCCTTCCTTTAAACTGTTCATTCTTTAGTCCGTTTACTTTTTTTTAAATTTTTTTTTTTTAAACATTTTTATGTGTTGTCCTTTTTGTCCTTTCTTTGGCATTTATTTTCCTTTTGTTCCTTTAATTACATTTTTTTGTTCTCTTTTTTATTATTTCTTTTTTTCTTTTTCCACCCTGGACCCTTATTTCATAATTTTCATCACCTTTGTTTTATTCGTCCTTCCTTTCTCTCTCTGTAAATTTCTTTGACTTGATCCATTCCTGTTTTTTCTAATGTGTTCTTCATGTTGATTTATCTTTTCTACTTTCTCCTCATCATTCTCTCTGTCCTTTTTTCCTCCCTTTAGTGATCCTCCTCCTTTCCTCCTGCGCTCACACACCCTTGTTTGGTGTGCTACCCGTTTTCTCAAACACGTTCCACTTTCTTCTCTTCCTGATCTCTGTATATTTGTTTCCGTTTCCATTCTTCAGGTTCTTCTGGCCAGCAGCTTTATTCCTCTGTATGCAGGAGTGAAACCAGTGGAATTCCAGGGCCAGGTAACGTGCTGCAGTGTGAGCGAGTGTCTCGGATCTGAATGCTGAGTGCGTGGGCGTGCATGTTTGATTCATAGCATATCGCTCCAGGACGGTCTGTTCCAGCCTGTTTGTCAGGCGGCAGTCATCGTCGCGTGTGGCCGCCGCAGTTTAGTTTAAGACGTGACAGGACACGTCAGCGTACCTGATGTTGGGTGATGTTTATATTAAGCCTGAATCAAGTCAGTGTTTCCTGCAAATACTTTTTTTTTAAAATTCCAGTAGAAATGGATGGATGGAGGATTTACAGACAGTCTTCCCATCCTTCCTGTGGGACGGACCATCACCGTGTCTCCGTTCAGCGGCCCACAAGACGTGTGCCCGCCTCGCATGGGTCACATGAAGCTGAACCTTAGACTGCCCAACATGAGCGTTACAGTGAGTGTGTCTTACAGCGTTCAACAAGCTATTGACTTTATGTATCAGGGTAAATACGTAGTAGAATTAGACATCAGATGGGATTCATATACAATATATGCCATTTTTTTCATTCCTCAAACTCATCCTCAGTATCTCTGAAAATACTATGGTGTTCAAGTCAAACCGGGACTTTTGATTGCACAGAATATCAAAACACAGTTAGATAAAGTTAGTGTTTTTTTGTTTTTATGCTTTTCTTTCTACAACAATTAGTTCTGAGTGTGTAATCTGATTGGCCGAGACGCACCACAGGAGTGGTGATAATGAACGATAACAGCACTATATGCATCACCTCGCGTCACTGGTATTCTACAATCATTAATTTCGCTAACTGACTACTACCTGCTAAACTACCTGCTAAAACCCACATTCAAACCCATCACAAGTGCACTTTTAGCAAGGAAACACATCTGATAACATTACATCATCCTAAACAACATTTTGTCTTCTTAATAATTGCTTTTAGCTCGTTCTGATTTGCCTACATGTTTTTGGCAGTTTTTTTTTTTTTTTACGTTTATACTGTAACTAAGGCCGAATCCTAAATCCCTCTGTAGCCATTAATCAAGACTTGGAGTGAATTGTACATCCTAGCGCACTTGCTTTGCATTTTACACTCTCTAGGATTTAACCCCCTGAACCAGACATACATATAGTTTATACAGTATTCTAAAGTGGATTAAGTGGAAATATAAAGAGAAACTTACGAGATTTACAGCACTGTCCTTCACCTCCATCACCTTTTAGCTACATATTACCGGGAAGAATTTAAACCCATTTTCACTCCTGTTAATTACAGTACACTAACTCTCATTCTCCAGCTCTGCCAATACGGTTACTTATTTCCACCAGGCACAGAAGGATATATACTGTATTGGCTGAGCAAAATAACCGGTTAAATAAACAAGCAAATCTTAATCTGTTGTGGGTTTTGTGGTACTGTTGTGTAAAAGCAATATCACACTCAAGATTCTCCCTCTCATGTGATGTTGCTTACATATAATCCCTCTGCTACTCTAATGCACTTATCCCAGCCGTTTCAATAGTGCCAGGATACCATCAAGTCTTCTCAGTACACCAGAGCCATGATCGGATTGTCTGCTTCACGGCAGAAACGCTGGCCTCCCAGGAACTCCTTTAATGGCCCAAACATGTGGAAATGGCTTGGAGCGAGGTCAGAATTATAAAGGAGATGTGGCAGTAACTCCCAGTCGAGTCCCTATAATGGGCAAGTGGTGTTGCTGAATGATCGTGTGTACAGTTTCCACAGACAGATGCGTCTCGTCTGCAAATTAGCCACGTGTTATCTGCCGATTTTCGATTTTCACTCACATTTTGTTCACGGGTAAGACTGCGGAGACACTTCGGACACCTGGGATCGTCATTCACTAAGGTTCGGCCTCCTTTAAAAAGTTTGCACCATTTCAAATGTTTTATGTGGTGAAGAGTCTTGTCACCGTACTGTGCTTGTAATCTTCTGTAAATGTCAATCATTCCACAAGAAATTTCTCCACCAGTCCCGGTTTGACTTGAACACACCTTGTACAGTATGTGAGCTACTCCTGGGCCACGCCCCCACCAGAGAACTACAGAGCTGCGAAACAAGCTTGAGATAATGATCTCATATGAGGTCACATTAGGTAGAAATCTATCTAGTTTGTTTAAGGCCTGGCCAGAAGGAATGCACACTGGTGACCCATCAGAATACGGACAAAACTGACTAAAATATGAATTTTGCATAGTTGTTGAAATCAGGCAAGACTTGCTTCCCCCGGTCCAGTTAAAAAAATGAATAAATAAAAAAAATGCAAGGATTTGCTTATTATTAAGAAAAACAACCAGACTTTTAGTTTCTCACTGGGGCTTGGTGCACATCACAGGAGGCATGAGTAAGCTTCTCATCCATGACTGGTATTATTTTTCTACATATTTATTATGGCTGCTAGGATTAACTTATTAGCAGAATGCAGTTCAACAGTTTTTTTTTCCATTATTATTTTTTGTATTTCTACCTTTAATTGAACCCAAAGAAAAGATTTATATATTTTTTTTGTTTTATTTCTTCATTTGTTGCTTTTTTTTTTTTTTTTTAATTCAAACTCACCCAGGAATTTAAACTCCCAACCTTCACTCCTGTGCCACCGCTGCCCCAAGCAATGTTCATCAATGTTTTATAGGAATAAATCTGGTACGCAGTGGTGTGCATATTGAGCAGAGGCACTGATCCTTTTGCCTTTGCTTTGATTCTCCTCTCAGCTTTCCACTGAAAACATCAAACGGCTGAATCAGGCCTTGTTCCCGCCGTCTCCGCGCCGAATGCAAGTGTTACATCGGGAAGGGTACGAGGACACGCTGCGCTTTCTTAGAACTGAGGGCTGGACACGGGTGTAAAAAATAAATAAATAAATAAATAAAAGGGACTGATTTTATTACATTAAAAAATATATATTTTTATTAAAGTTATTTAAGCTTGAATGTTTGTGCACAAAAATAAATAGATTTTAAACTGTTTTAGCACCGTTTTAAACTGTAATGTCTCAATTGAAGTTCTATACACAATAAATTGCTCTTGGAAATTGTCTGTTTTGACTGTTTCTTAAACTGAGATTGACTTTCCCTGTACATATATTTCATTCAGAGACAGAATGCAATTTTAAACGTATTCCAGTTTTGGTTTATTGTTGCTTGTAAGAACAAGGAATGGGACAGATTTTTGTTGTTGTTTTTTCATGAAGAACTCAACCGGCTTGTTGCTTGCTTCGTGATGTGTCTCGAAGTGGCGTCTTAACTGTCAGAAGCTAATATTTTAAGCGCAACACGCTGTCGCCTCTCCTCGTTACCGATCGTTGTGCTGGTGAAGCCAAGGTAGCGATATGCGCCTCATCACGTTTCCTTGACTTTGCTTTGAGTATGTGAAGGTTCATTCTCTGCTGTACGTTTCGCTGGGAGCCCTCACACGAACTTGTCCGTGTGCTAAAGCTCGGCCCACTTTGGAAACCACTGTTGTAATTATTAACCTCCTCAATTTAATAGATTTAATACAAATTTCAATAATGCTCATCAAATTAAACATAAATGTAATGACTCTTTTTAATGCTAAAACGGAAAGTTTTATAATTAAATGTTCCATTATAATGTTCGGTTTGTTTCATTTGCCTTTCACGTTACATAAAAATGTCATTAATAAGGAAATAATAGAAGTAGTAATGTTTATTAGTATGAAAATGAAAGGTGATTTACAAGCTGAGGTCATTTTGGGAAAGTAAATACGTTAGGTTTGGAGCAGGACAGAACAACAGGCCCTGTGTGATCGTATCTTATTCTCTGGGTACGTGCGTGTCCTGCCCCCTGTGATGACAGATCTGGTTATTGGAAAGTGTGCTAAACCCGAAACATGCAGCTGCTGTAACTGTTGAAGTATGGGTGTCATGTTATGTGCAAGGAGCCTTACGTCTGGGGAGCTGAAGTTTGAATATATTTGAAGTTTATTTTCGGATTTAACCAATATGCCAACGTAGAGAGAATTGGCTTAGCCTAAGCATGACATTCTGAAAGCAGGAAGCAAAAATAAGTGGGGGTTGAATTTGTGTAGCTGAAGGAACGTGCCCTCACCGAGCTCTTACTGGAGTGCAGAATCAAAGATGAAGCCTGTCTTATTCGGGAACACTATCTTCCCAAGCTTAAAACTCACAGCAGGATTGCTGCCACCAGTTTTTTTTATAAGAGCACCGTAACGGAATTTGTCTGCAGGTCATTCGGTTTCATGCTCAGAAAACAAGCGTAACCACGAGAGAGGCCGTTTGAACTCTGCGAGTCGCCTAACTTCTCTGAACAGCCATTTTACTCGGCCTTGATTTCGCCAGCCAGTTATGTTTCCCCAGGGAAGAGTGAAAGATTAGTTCAGGGCTGTGTGTGTTTGTGATTTAAAGACAAAGTGAGAGAGAGAGAGAGAGAGAGATGAGGAGACAGAAATATAAATATAAATATGCCTTCAGCTTGGCTTCATGAGGCCTGATGAATCTCTGTTCTGCGGGAAACAATTGTGCATAGAGCCTGCAGTGGTTTTGCCAACTAGTTTGATAAAGTGTGTGTGTTTAACACACAACATAAGGCATCCAGGTATGAAAGTTCCACCAAAGCAGAGACATTATTCATGCAGTTTCCCTAGAGTGTGTATTGGGGGTGATTATGAAGCCCAGACGATAGTTGGATATTTATTGTTAGATCATTGACGCTAGAGCGAAAGAAACTTTATAAGAACTGATCCATATTTTCAACGGTTTAATGGCCAAACCGCTAGAACTGAATCATGTTGCAAACGGTTCAATGGTTAAACCACTAAAACTGAACCATGTCTTTACAGATTCAACGGTTAAACCACTAAAACTGAACCATGTCTTTACCGGTTCAATGGCTAAACCACTAAAACTGAACCATGTCCTTACCGGTTCAATGGCTAAACCACTAAAACTGAACCATGTCYTTACCGRTTCAATGGCTAAACCACTAAAACTGAACCATGTCTTTACCGATTCAATGGCTAAACCACTAAAACTGAACCATGTCTTTACCGATTCAATGGTTAAACCACTAAAACCGATCCCCGTTTTCACCGGTTTAATGGCCGAACCACTAGAAACCACTAGAACCACTCCGATCCATGATTCCACCAGTTCAATGGCCAAATCACAAGAGCCACTCCAATGTTTCTGCCAGTTCAATAGCCAAACCGCAAAAATCAATGTTTCCACCAAGCCATAGCCCAACCGCTAGACCTATTGTAGCCCATGTTCCACCAAAAACACTAGAATTGGTAAATGTTTTCACCAGTTAAGTAGGCAAACCACTTGAATTGATCCAGGTTTCCACCACGACTGACCAACTGTCAGTTATACCAAATAATTAGACACCCACAAGATTTAATCCTTTATCACCAGTTCAGTAACCCATCCTCTAGAACTGAGCCATGTTTTCATCATATTAATTAACCAAACCACTGGATGTGATCCAATTTCTTTTGAATAGTGGCTAAACCTATATTTTTAACTAAACTGCTAGAACTGAGCCATGTTTTTACCAGTTTAATAGCTATATCATCACTACAGCCAAGATAATAGAAGTCATGTTTGACCTGATCAATGCTCCTTCATTGCATTCAGCCATCAAACCACAAGCACCAAACCATTTCCACTGGTTTCATAATCAGACCTCTACAACTGAGCTGTTTCTCCACAAGTTTAATAGTATGTTTGCTGTTGTTTAACATTCAAACATGAAATATTTTTTACAGAAGTTCCACCAGAAGAGATATATGATAGCAGTGTTTAGCTACAGTACAGTACTAACACTGCAGACGCTCCAATTAGTCTCCATTAGACACGAGCTGCATATTATTTACTGAGCACCATTAAGTTGATGCTGATGAATGAATCGACTTTGTGGATCACTGGCATCACATGATATCCCATTCGTCTTAAAACATAAGACGGAGCGTAGTTGAGACATTATTCATGCTATAGATCTACTGGAGCATATACTGTGGGTAATTATGAAGCACGGGCCATGTTTAGATATTTATCATTTGATAATTTTCTTCAAACATTTGTTGTATGAACTTTAAATCATATTTTACTTTTTATGAAAGATGAAGCCTGTTAGCAATTTCTATCCCAAGTGTTCTCCATTTTCCCTGTAATGTGATCTTTGAATGCTCTATAACAGGGGTACTGAATGGAAATTTAAGAAGGTATGGACAATAAAATTCTTTGAGCAGAGGTCCAAGTTTCATCAAATATGCAGTTTTAAAGTTTATTTAAAAAAAAACAGTTTTACATTTCCATAGCATTTCAATAATATTTTTTGTTAATTTTCAATAATTACAGTATCTTAATAGTACAGTTTGATGGACCTGTATATTTCTTTGTAGAAAACATGAGAGAAACTGTTAACTTCCTGCACAAAGAATAAATATATTGATCTGTCCAATCTTTGAAGTTTTTTTTTTTGAGTAAGCCATGCTCTGTTGCATTTCATTTCTGTTTCGTCTCTGTTGAGTGAAGCGTGTAGACGATCAGAATTGTAATGCCATCCATTCCAACCATACATTATGACAAATTACTCCTGGTTACAGATATCTGTATAATTGTTGGTATTCATGTTTGCAATCCCATCACCCCCCCCCCC
>QMIH01001264.1:42568-61341 GCA_003987875.1 Clarias batrachus
ATATATATATATATAAAATACAAGAAAGCCTGGCTCTTTGAAAGCAACATGTGAAGCAATCAGAAGTGGCTCAAGACTCCCACGCTGTAAATCCTGTCTGACATTTAGGGATTAAATAGTTAAAATATAAATCTACCAGGGTGAGTCAAACCTGCCCTCTGGGTTTGACTCACTATGATAACGGATATCTGCACTTCGTTTATTTTAAAGCTTCTGTCGGTCTTATCAGTGATTTCAGTTCAAAGCTACGGTCTATTTTTTCCTGGACTGAGGGTGTACCTGTTGCCGTTGATTCTGATAGTTTCAGCCAATATTGGGAAAAAAGTTCAAAAATCAACAGTACTCTTTACAGTGAGACGCTTATTGAAGAGCTGAAGTCTAAATTTCGGATTAAACGCGGAGGACTGATATCCGAGGACACCCGCACACTTCTGCCAACACGGTCGATGATCTGCAAAAAATTTGATTTGAGGAGTTAAAGTATCCTCCCTATAGTCCGGACTTTCACCGGTTTGGTCCCCTGAAAGCAGCCCCATGGGGACGTAGATTCACTTTTTATGAAGAAGTGAAGACAGTGGTGCATTCGAGACTCACAACTCAGCCTAAAACATTGTTAATAAGGGAATGTGAACACTTGTTGACACTTGTTGGACAATGTGTCTTAAAAGACAAGGAGATGTTGAAATTTTTTTTTTTTTTAACAGTTAATTAAAATATATTCAACAGCCGGAGTGTTGTTGTTTGCTTTGAAATGGTGCCAAAAAGGGTCTAAAAATAAGACTAGAGGTCTGCAACTGCTAATATCTCTAAGTAAATATCTACCTACAGTATGCAAGGAATTGTCTGCCCTTCACTCGGCAAAATTAGTTTATTTTTACTTTCCCTGCTCCTCCGGTGCATTTCCCACAATCCCACTCTGCCGGTCTCGTTGGCACATGCACAGCTGGTGGAGGGAGGAGCAGCATGGCTGGAGCCAGGGCTTCCAAAGCATGTGTGCGGATGAGAACTGGTCCTCGGCCGCTGTAACACCCTGCGTGTGCGCCCTCTTCGCCTCCATTATCACCTCCAGCACGGAGCCAAAGTTGGGCTCCGTGTCCGGGGTGAGCGGGTTCAGTTCAGATGGGTCCTTCGACAGATCATAGAGCAGCGGAGGGTCATGGTGGGTCACGTAGGCCTCGGTGCAGAAGCACGCGTGTGTGTGGAAGCAGGCGGTCGAGTTCTCGGGGTAGAAATTAGGAGTGAAGAAAAAGGCTTTCCATATTGAGGTACCTGGTGAAAGGAGACAGGTGAGTACAAAAAATTAAATCTGTGTGTGTGTGTGTGTGTGTGTGTGTGTGTGTGTGTGTGTGTGTGTGTGTGTATACGCGCGCATGTGTGCGTTATGACTCACTGTTAGGGGGGTGCCACCTCACAGCATTTAGAAAAGCATTGCAGTAATGAAACAGAAATTCATGTTCTGAACGCTGCACTCGACCCTGCAGCAATGGCATGAGGTCATGTCCATCTATCTCTCTGAGAGACACACACACAGACAAACAGAGCGCGTTGCATTATCTGTTGTGCTATTTTGTGTTTTAAATATAGAATATAAATATGTGTAAAGAGCTTTAAATATACATACACACACACACACATATATATATATATACATCATAGATAGAGAGATAGATAGAGATACAGTAGATAGAATACAAAAGCTGTGTGTGTGTGTGAAATACCAGACAGTTTATTCTCACCTACAGGTCATCAGATGCACTTTTGACATCTAGCCAACATTTCTACTAAAAATTTCATTTCAGTTTCGAAGCTTTGAGAGCAGCACGTAACCCATCAACCTAAATTTGTCCAAACGATACTCCTAATTGACAGCAGTGTCATTTAAAGTCAGACCCACCTATCACTGGGTATGCTAGCTCGGGCTAATTTCACCACGCTTGGAAAGAGGTCCATGTTACTTGTGACCTCATCGATGACCTTTCCTCCAGGTAGTTTCCCTGGCCAGTGAAGGATCCCCGGCACCCGGATCCCTCCTTCCCAATTCGTTGATTTCCCTGCTGCTTGAAAAGAGAAGTCATCACTGAGACACTGTTAGCATTTAGAGGGTGACAAGACGATACAGTCATTTCTGGATCACAAAAGGTTTTTTTTTTTATTATTTGGTGTTCATTTGAAGAACCCTTGAAAATGAGTCCTCTTAGTGGACAGTTTTTAATAAAATATACATTTTTTAAAATCAGTGCCATCTCTCACCATCCCGTTCCACAGAAACATTAGTAACTATCTAACAAACTAACATTTTTCAGTTTTTTTACACAAAAGGGATCTATTTTTATAATAATATCTCCTATATGGAACTTTACTTGATGGACAGCTGTTCTGTTGACAGTTGTTCTACCCAGGGCGGCTTAGCAGTTAGCACTGTAGCCTTGTACAATCGGGGATCGATTCCTGCCTCGTGTCTGTGTGCATGCAGTTTGCATGTTCTCCTTGTGCTTGCTGGGTTTCCTCAGGGTGCTCCGGTTTCCTCCCACAGTCCAAAGACATTTTTTTAGATTAGGTTACCTGGTGGAGTGAAAATGGATTGACACTCTGTCCATGGTCTATCCCGCCTCCTGCTCTAAGTTTCCTGAGATACAGGATTAAGCGGTACAGATGATGAGTGAGTGATTACATTATATAAGGATGAATCAGAAATTATCCTGTTGGATGCATCTTATCAGCACTTTCTGTCCAAGGCTACGGTCTCCCCAGTCACTGCTATGAAAGTGTTACATCAGTTCATTTGTAACTGCAGTCCGAGCAAACCAGATGCCCCACTTGTGATTTGTACGAAAGAAGTGATGACATTTTTTTGTGGCTGAACTCATGGAAGAACATAAACAGAAACATTTGGATATTTCCAAACAAAATTTGTAATCCAAACTGGTGATGAGACATGGATTCATCAGAGTATGAAGTCAAAACATTACAGCAAGCCTTAACCAGTTAGTTCAAATAATGTTAGCCATCAAATGCTAATGAATGAATGAGACTTTTAAATTCCTTTTAACGTCACTTTTACCGCCATTAAACCCACCATGGATGGGCAACAGAAAAATGCAGTGAACAAAACCTCCAATATTTTCACTGCGAGGTGAAGTGCTTTTGCATCTTCGCTTTTTTGACAACTCCGACACGAGGCTCTACTGGACCGATAGTGATAGACAAAGGTCTTCGATGTAAAGCCCTGATTCTCATTTCACTTAGCACAAGCCGAATCAGCATGCATGCTTTCTCTCTTTCATCATCGCTCTCTCTTTCTCTCTCTCACGCTCTAGCAAATATCATTTCCAGCCTCCGGGAGCTGCGAGTGTATCAATGTGCAGGATGTCTGTATTAGGAACATTAGAAACAGAATGAACAACGTCTTTGCCAGTCACATTCATCACTCTGCATGTTAAAGATGCTCACGTTCACATTTAGTTGCTAAATGATCTGTTGGGATCACCGTACTATAAAAAAATGTGAGCTCTCATGCACAGCACGTTCCCGGATTTGTTTGTTTTTTCTGACCACAGCTATCAGAAGCAAATTGGACAGAAGCAGGGAGGAGACACGGAAAGAGGCACCTGACAGTCTCCGACATTGGACAGGATTAGATTAAAAAAAATAAAATGGCCTGTCGTGTCGTGTTTTATCTTTTTTCTTTGTCAAAAACTATTATAGGGGAAACGCTGCTGTTCTGTGGACTTCTCGACTCCCTCCGACATACAATATAATTCCATATAATAAAGCGAAGTAAATTAGGCTGCTCTAGTCATTCCCCCCAATGAACGTACAACACCTTGCCATGAAATGGCTTTTCAACTAATTGAACACCTCCCTCTTTCTACAGAGAACTTCTTAATAATATAAAGGTGGCTGTTCTTCTGACTGTTAACCTCCTGCTGATGTATAACTACTGATTATAAATTGGTTCTATCACCTCCTGCTGATGTATCATCACTTACTGTAAAGATGGCTGCCCTGTTTGTTGCTCCTCACCTTCTGTTGATGTATACCCATGTTCTTTAAAGATGGCTGTTTTTCATCCACTAAAATACTGTATATACACATGTGGACAAAATTGTTGGTACCCTTCGGTCAATGAAAGAAAAATTCACAATGGTCACAGAAATAACTTTAATCTGACAAAAGTAATAATTAAAAAAATTCTATGAATGTTAACCAGTGAAAGTCAGACATTGCTTTTCAACCATGCTTCAACAGAATTATTTAAAAAAATAAACTCATGGAACAGCCCTGCAACTTGAATTAACATGTCCCTTTGGTCACATTATTTTCAGTATTTTCTAGGTACCCCTAGAAAATACTGAAAATAATGTGACCAAAGGGACATGHTAATTCAAGGTGCGTCCACTAATTAGCATCACAGGTGTCTACAATCTTGTAATCAGTTAGTGTGTCTATATATAGGGCTCCAGGTAGTCACTGTGTTGTTTGGTGACATGGTATGTACCACACTCAACATGGACCAGAGGAAGCGAAGGAAAGAGTTGTCTCAGGAGATTCGAAAGAAAATTATAGACAAGCATGTTAAAGGTAAAGGCTATAAGACCATCTCCAAGCAGCTAGATGTTCCTGTGACTACAGTTGCATGTATTATTCAGAAATTTAAGATCCATGGGACTGTAGCCAACCTCCCTGGACGTGGCCGCAGGAGGAAAATTGATGACAAATCAAAGAGACGGATAATCCGAATGCTAACAAAAGAGCCCAGAAAGACTTCTAAACAGATCCAAGGTGAACTTCATGCTCAAGGAACATCAGTGTCAGATCGCACCATCCGTCGTTGTTTCAGCCAAAGTGGACTACATGGGAGACAACCAAGGAGGACACCATTGTTGAAAACAAATCATAAAAAAGCCAGACTGGAATATGCCAAACTACATGTTGACAAGCCACAAAGCTTCTGGGAGAATGTCCTATGGACAAATGAGACAAAAATGGAACTTTTGTGCCAAGGCACATCAGCTCTATGTTCACAGACGGAAAAATGAAGCATATCAAGAAAAGAACACTGTCCCTACTGTGAAACATGGAGGAGGCTCTGTTATGTTCTGGGGCTGCTTTGCTGCATCTGGCACAGGGTGTCTTGAATCTGTGCACGGTACAATGAAATCTCAAGACTATCAAGGGATTCTAGAGAGAAATGTGCTGGCCAGTGTCAGAAAGCTGGGTCTCAGTCACAGGTCATGGGTCTTGCAACAGGACAATGACCCAAAACACACAGCTAAAAACACCCAAGAATGGCTAAGAGGAAAACATTGGACTATTCTAAAGTGGCCTTCTATGAGCTCTGACCTCAATCCTATTGAGCATCTTTGGAAGGAGCTGAAACATGCTGTCTGGAAAAGGCACCCTTCAAACCGGAAACAACTGGAGCAGCTTGCTCATGAGGAGTGGGCCAAAATACCTGCAGAGAGGTACAGAAGTCTCATTGACAGTTACAGGAATCGTTTGATTGCAGTGATTGCCTCAAAAGGTTGTGCAACAAACTATTAAGTTAGGGGTACCATCATTTTTGACCAGGCCTGTTCCATGAGTTCATTTTCTTTAAATAATTCCGTTGAAGCATGGTTGAAAAGCAATGTCTGACTTTCATTGGTTAACATTCATAGAATTCTTATTTATTATTACTTTTGTCAGATTAAAGTTATTTCTGTGACCATTGTGAGTTTTTCTTTCATTGACCGAAGGGTATCAACAATTTTGTCCACGTGTGTAATTACTTGATATAAACATGGCTGTTCTACTAACAGCATACCTGCATCTGATGTCTACCAACTTTCTATAAGAGTTCTGTTTTATTGAGTGCTCACATCCATCTGTTGGACACAATAAATAAATAAATAAAATACATACACACACTTTACCTTTATATATTCCGCTGTAACCTCTGTGCACCTCTCCATGGATGGATATTTCCTCCAAGTGTGGGCCTTGATCGGAGGTCAGATAAACGAGTGTGTTATCCTTCAGCTTCAGACGCTCCAAAGTTTTCATTATCTGACCTAGGACCAGAAACAGGATACTTTGTGAGGACATGATTATCCAGTGGCTATGGAAGATATTAACATATTAAAAAGATATTTTATACTAAGATATTAACAAAAAAAAAGGGCGGGCATGTAAATGAGACACACTGGCACATTTGTTCATGAGCTGTGAGAAAAAAGTTCTGGACTGTTTTCCACAGAAATGACTGACATGCTGTAGATATCTTTATCTTACACCATACTGTGTATACTCATACATCAGGCATGTCTCCTTACATACTGTATCCTATAGAGCCAGTTCTCCATCTCTTCCTACCTAGTCAAAATACAATGCAGAGAACAAAACTAATCTCCTCGTCACGTCTAATGTCTTTATTTCTTTTACTCAATATATGTTCTTCGTGAATCTTTGTATGAAATCTGCACACTTTCTTCTATAGTTTAGAGCAAAGATTTAGATACCTACATATGTTTTTTTCCCCCCAAATACTTCCATCACTTTTTAAACACCATGACATCATTATAGTAGCATCCTTTTACAATTGAATAGTTTTGCAAAGCAGTTAGAGGCATGTAAAATGAATAACCTCACATATTTGCTGTGGGAAAAACACAGTTTTTCCACAAAAGTCTGGTTTGAGTGACGCGATCAAGTGAAAGGTCTCAACTTTCCCGATGGTAAAAAGCCAATAATAAACAAACATGATCCGTAAGTTACCACACTGGAAAAAAAAAAAAAGGAATAATAATAGGAACTGGCCTAGTGGTTTCCATTAACCCATCCGTATCTAATTAATTTAATAGTTAACAGAAAAGATTAAGATTATTCCAGTTAGGAGGTGTTTTCTTTTACAAGCAGCATAGCTTGTATATTAGAAACATGCTTTTAAGCGAGCAGCAAGATGTTCTCAAAAAAATTAAATAAATAAATAAATAATATACACTTACTTGCTAAAAGGCTCACCACTTTGATTTCAAAATAACATACTACATTATTTCCATAGCTGAATATTTATTAAATCCCTTTTTTGTATCCCTTTTGCATTTAATTTCACAGGATTCTGTATAACAAATGCCATTCGCTTTGGCCTTGGATCATAAAATTCTCATAAACTCAAGACTTTTACAGGCAAAAGAGAACCGGGGTCACTTCATGCTGTTGCAGAGAAAAATGGTATCTGTTGTAACTAAGATAAATGCGTTATCACAAAATGAGCTTCTATTTTGAAGTTCTTTCAGCTTACAGCCGTTATACTCGTTCCATACACTACTGTATGATTACAGCTGGCCTACACACTGCTCACAGCGTCTCTAACGTGTGAAGTGTCAAGTCCAGGCTCAGTACCTACACTCCAGTCCACCTCCATGACCGCGTCGCCGTACAGCCCGTGCTGGCTCTGACCGCGGAAGCGAGGAGACGCAAACAAAGCTGTGTGAACTTGGATAAAGGAGAAGAACAGCAGGAATGGTGTCTCAGAGTTCCTGTCAAAAAAAGATTGAGAGGGTTTTCTTTAACTAGGCTTCGCTAAGGATTTGTAAAAATACTCTTCTTAAAAGCCGAGCAAACAGATCTGAAACAGCAATATAAATAAAAATTAAAGAGATACTGAAAGCCATGCTGGTCTTGTGTGTTTATCCGATACCACTGTCATTTACTAGAGATAGAAGAAAAAAATCAAAGCAGTTACATATTGAGGTTAGTGTGACAATTCATGTTTTCATGTTTATCGACACACTGATTACAAAATTTATTTTTTATTTATATTTCTACAATTGAGTTGGAAAAAAAATGCCATTCCTCTGTAATCTTGCACTCTAAAATCTATACACATTTACGCAGAGCATCATGTGTGGCAAGAGCAAATCGAATCGACAGCTGCACCATATGAACAAACGTATTTGGTCAAACCAGCAGTGACACTGTGTTCAAACACACACACTTCAATATGAAGTCGCTTCTCCTTTTGCAGCTATAACAGCTTTCACTTTTCTTGAAAGGCTGTTTACAAGATTTTGGAGTGATTCTGTGGGAATTCGTGCCCATTCATTCTGTAGAGCATTTATGAGGTCAGGCACTGATGTTGGACGAGAAGACCCGGCTCGCAATCTCCTTCCAGTTCACCCCAAAGGTGCTTGATGGGGATGAGGTCAGGGTTCTGTGTGAGCCACCAAGTTCTTCACCACTGAACTCATTAAACTGTATGTTTATAGTCCTTACTTTGCATTGTCCAAGAATTCTTGGTATGGTGAAGCATTAAGATTGCAGTTCACTAGGGATAAGGGTCATGATTGAAACCTGAATTCAATAATTAACAGGTTTGGCCAAATATTTTTTGTGAAGTTCTACAAACTGTGTTCTGTGAGATGAAGAGATACTACAGGATCATCGCAATAAATGTAACTAGTGGTGTAAAATCATGGTATATTTTTGGCACGGTAAAGTGGACGTTATGAATTTCATTTAATCATATAAACATGTACAAACTTATAAACAGTGGCAAACTGACGTATACTGGCCTTGTGACTTTATAACCTTCTATGCAATTGCTGGTTCTTTTAAATAAAGGACATTTTTAGGATGTTTTTTAAACATTACTTGCACTATTTGCTGCTGGTGATTGGGGCTGTTACTGATTTAGCACAACTCAGTGAACACATCTTTCTCGACAGAGTAAATGGGGAGCGCGTCTATCATGATGCACAATGCCACAGCAACGTCAACTCGGGGTTTTATTTCCAAATCTGAGGGTTTTTTTTGACCATTTACAGAGTGGCATCAACACGGCTGCTCACAGCATCAGAAACAAACAAAAAAAGTTAAAATTTTTTCCTGGAGGTATCGGCTCTAGGTTAATAAACATACAGATATATTTTCATTTGTTAAATCTAAAACAATCTAAAAATGTGCCTTTATCAAGTTCATACAACTTCCTACCCAAATCTATTGTTTCCTCGCTAACTTCATGTCATATCCATGACCAATAAGAGTGAGCCAAATTAGTACTACAGTAGGTCCAAGCAGAGTGCACCACACACTTATCATGCATTTACTTTGATGTCTTTGATTCCGATGTGCTGGTATAAATACCGCGGCATACGCAGTGCCATGCTATGACTCCACTGACATACAGTAGTAACATGGCAGTGAGATCCTAATGACAACTCAGCCAGAATGGCATAGAAACTTTCCTGTCTGTGCCGTGATTGTGAGTCCCTGAGAGGTGTGAACAGGTTCATACATACTTTTAAGATCTTCCTGCGTCTTGCTTCAAACATGCCAAAAGCATGGGACCTCCATGTCTTGAGGGACAATACTACGTCCTTCACTTTTTGTATAGTTGTTCTTCCTAGGTGTGTACAGTAAGTTCCTACTGCGTTCACCATGTTCCATGTTCAAAGTGGCCTAGTTTGGTGGTGAGTGTGTGTGTAAAAGGTTCAATTAATTGTGATATTGATTTGAGGTCATACAGTATCACCAACCACTACATCTTCATAATATACAGTACTGCCTGTTTCTTTAATTTTAATTAATTGAATTAATGGAGGCAATCCCACAGCAGTAGTTAAGACTAGCCTGTACCGAACTCCTGTTGTGTTTCCTGTTGCAAAGCTGCAACTTAATAAAAAACATCCTACTGTATGATGCATAAACTGTATTTAATTAATGAAGAACGAGCATAGCCTGCCCCGAACTGTACACATTGCAAAAGTGTGGGCCAGTAAAGTGAGACCCTACTGCGGTCGTGAGCGCTCCATTTCCGTGGGCATTGAGACGCGGCGTTTCTTTCCTCCTCTCGCCTCTTGCCGAGGTCTAAGATTTCCTTTTGAGTCAAGGTGCGACTTGCAGCACTTTGCACTCACTTTTAATGACCATGCTTGCTGATAATGCTCTGTGCACTCACACCGGCCGCCCACGCGCTGTATATTAAAAGGCGCTAGCACCACACAACGGCAACCGACATAAATAGAAATGAATAAAGAGGTCATAAATATTTATGATGCAACTGCCCTTATATTTCAATTACAGGTCACTTTCAAGCAAACAGTTTATTTGTGTTACTGCAAATGTAACACGTCAGGCTGATAAAAAAAAAAAATTTAAAAATCTTAACTGTTACTTTAATTGAGAACGGTCAATATTCACCGACCTCTCCAGGAACTCGATGGCCTCTTTGGTCATCTTCTGTGTGAGATTCTCGGATATGTACGGCTGCTCCACCACCTCGTCTCCTCTCATTAAGAAGCAGTTAAAGTAAGGGAACAGGCGCACCCACAGGAAAAACAGAGCTATTGCTATAAACAGCATCACCCCCAGGCACAGAGCGAGCCTGCGGGTAATGAGAACAAGTCCTTTAGCATGCAGGACGAGCGCGGTGGCGAGAGCGGTGGCCAGCGCTCCGTAGGGAATGTGGGTTCGGACGTTGTAGAAGACGGAGCCGTGGCCTGACTGACAGTCGCGCAGGTTGGTCATGGGAATGCCGTAGAAGTGCTCGAAGCCATGAGCGCTGGGATGGTGGCAGTGATCGGTGTTGTGCTTACAGTTCAGGCCCAAGTGCCATTTTCCTGTAAAGGAAATATCCAAATTCTGAATTTAAAAAAACTTGCATGTTGTTTACATGATGTAGCAAAAAACATTTCAGTTTTGCCTCAAGCCTCAAACCGTCTTTTCTAAAGCCGGTTTAAGGCTTGAGCTTGAGGCAAAACTGAAAAGTTTTTTTTGTGCTCTTTAAAAGAAAGCAAAGAAAGAACCATGGACTTTAAATGATCCGTAACGAATGAACACTGCACGCTGAATATCTTTGGTACATTATGAAATGGTTTGTAGTATGGGTGATGTATACTGTATCATGCATACCAATCAGAGCTGTTGCATAGCCTTGTTCTTTCAGGATCTTGGCGAAAGTCATCTCTTCCTTAGGAAGGCCACCGGATACCGCCGAGATAACGTACACCCCGACACGACCGTGACTGGCCATTCCTGCAGGCGGAATCACACACAGCCGCGTTGTCACTGAACGCTATTAGTGGACAATGCTGTTGTTAAAGTAGTTGTGAAAAGCAATGTGGGTCGTGAGGCATCATGGCAAAGAGAGTTCCACGTCGCAAACCACAAAATGTGCACTAAGTAAGATGGTGTACTGGGACACTAATAATACTCCAAACACAGCTTGTGCAACATGGCTAGGACAGACTCGGACGTTGTTAGGCTGCTGCGTAGCAACTAAGGACTGAAGGCAGAGCCAAGGTGAAATGGTAAGCGTGCGGATTAGAGTGTGCTGTAAGGTAATAGAGTACATGGAGAGAGCCGAGATAGTGCTAGAGGTCTATATATACAAACACACACACACACACACACACACACACACACACACACACACACACACACACACAGTGGGTACGGAAAGTATACAGACCCCCTTAAATTTTTCACTCTTTGCTATATTGCAGCCATTTGCTCTGACATGTACTGTGAGCTGTAAGGTCTGTAAGGTCACCTGTATAGACAGGTGTGTGGCTGTCCTAATCAGGTCCAATCAGTATAATCAAACACAGCTGGACTCAAATGAAGGTGTAGAACCATCTCAAAGATGTAGAACCATCTACAGAAGAAATGGACAGTGCCCGAGTTAAATATATGAATGTCACAACAAAGGGTCTGAATACTTAGGACCATGTAATATTTCAGTTTTTCTTTTTTAATAAATCTGCAAAAAATGTCAACAATTCTGTGTTTTTCTGTCAATATGGGGTGCTGTGTGTGCATTAATGAGGAAAAAATGAACTAAAATTATTTTAGCAAATGGCTGCAATATAACAAAGAGTGAATAATTTAAGGGGGTCTGAATACTTTCCGTACCCACTGTGTGTATATCAAAAGTTTGGGTTCACTTGCAAATTTCTTTGTTTTTGTTTGGTGATTTATTTTCTACATTCTATAACATGACTAGGGACTTCAAAACTATGAAATAAAAACGTCAGTTGTTATTTTAAGAGACACGGAGGTGCGGACTATTCCAGTTGACCATGAACCATTGCTTGGTCTTGTCTGATGCTGGCAGTTTCACGACGTGTGACTGCAGTGAGTTCAGGACAAACTGTTTTGTTCCTGAGTCTGCAATAACAAAAGTGTTCTATCTTTCATTAACTTGAACACATCACATATTATACTGAACGTCCAGCCTCCTAACACACAGGATGACCACAAAACAATCCCTGCTATCTGTTATCACCCAAACGAGGATGAGTTCCCTGGTGAGTCTGGTTCCTCTCAAGGTAGGGAGTTTTTCCTTTACTTTCTACCCTCGCTTCAGCTTGCTCATTAGGAACAAACTGATAATCCTAATTTATACATAGTGTATTTCCTACTTTTTGAACTTTTTTCCATAATGTACAGTTGATTCTGTAAACCTGCTTTGCGACAACGGCTGTTGTTAAAAGTTCTATATAAATAAAATTTAATTGAAATTTCAACGACTTATTATAGTTATCCGCAAAAATTGCCAAAAACTTAACTTATGAAACCTCCATGTTCCACATTACCTCATGTCAATGACTTTAGAAAGGAATAAATAAATCACAGATAGACCTCCATACTGTACGTACATTACAGTGGATGGGTGTTGCACCAATAGACCTTAGCGCATTAGCGCAAGTCATGGATCACCGTACATCTTATTGTACGCCTACCTCCAGCTTCTTAGCAAAAATCATTAAAGTGGGTAGTGGCCTAGCTAAAACTAAAATATAGCTAACTAAAATATATTGTAGAAAACAAAACAACAATCTGTGTTCACTTGAGATTTATTTTGTTATCTTAGCTGTATTTGTTGTCCATCAGTCTGTGAGCTTTAGAAAAGTGCTGAAAAGTGTGAGCAAATTCCAAAAGTTTCGAACAATTTTCAACAACTTTGGAAGCTTTAAAATTGCACAGGTTAACAGATTCTTGAGGAAGTTGCTGGAAGTGTTGCGTTCTTATTTCAAGCACCAATGGAAATACAGAAGTCTAAAGTTAATTAATGTTTTAGTGAACTCTACCAAGCTTGTTTTGTTTTTTTAGATACTGAATCCTGAGTCTATCTATTGTACCAAGAGCTTGAATCTCTTTCACAAAAGGTTCGGCCCAAATATTGTACTTTCCAAGCTACCTACAGTAGAAATGGTTCGATGAAACAGGAAATCAATGTTTTCCAAAGGCCACCTCAATCTCTAACTTACAAACAAACTTTGGACTCACTAAATGAGGACACTCTATACACACCAACCTAAGAATGTTCAGGAATTTATAATAGCATGCATGAAAGAGTACAAGTTCTTCCACACCAAGCTGGAGCGGCTTTGCTTTCCCTACAAATCATCCTCCAACACATTTCACGGTAACAATAAAAGTTTGTAGAGTCTGTAAAAAGGTAAAGTATTAAACGCTGCGCTGCCATTAAGACCTCCTGGAACCGGTGCTAGAGCTCTGTGCACACATTCAGGTGACATTATCCTGTCCTCTAGCTGCAGTCACGTGACATCACAGAGTGATATTAAATGTTAAGGGGTTTGGGAGGCATGTGAGAAAGTTGCACCGAGTCCAAGCCCTACGTTGTAAAAAAAAAAAAAAAAAAAGAGGCTCAGTGTTGTTACTGTTGTTGTAGTAAAATATTGTTAATGTTGCTGCAGCTTCTCGGAGCAGCGTGCCCTATTCTAATTTGCATATACATGAGCCGCTGCAGCTGTGCCTTAATGTCTTTGTGTTGGATTAAGTGTGTTTTTATTGTAGTAATGTCTTGTTTGTTTGTCTGTGTCTGTATGTGTGGTATCAGCACATGGTTTTAGGGTTGTTTCTGTTTATTGCTAAGCATGCTAGGTTTTTGTTAACATCTGCCTAGTCCAGTTCTGGGGCTAATTACCAAATGTGTGTGTATTTCTTTTAATGGTTAAGATACTTCTTTTCCAGTACCACAATATTAAGTGGAGGGGTGTCTATAGGGGGGTACTGGTTAGCACTGACACCAAGCAGTGCTTCCATGGTCAAGAGTTTGATTCCCACCTCAGGGTCTGTGTGCATGGAATTCGGATGTTCTTTCCATGCTTGGTGGGTTTCCTCTGGGTTTACTCCGGTTTTCTTATCCCTAAATCCAAAGACATGCAGATTAGACCAACTAGTGTTTTCAAACTGCCCATAGTTTGTGTTTGTGGCCTGCAAAGGACTGGCACCCCGCCTCATGCTCCTGGAATAGGCTATAGGATAAGCGATATAAAAGATGAATGAATGAATAAATGTATACATGTTTAGTATGGATGGAAATCACCAGTCATCACCCGATTCAACACTATCATGATACTTGAGTCAATTAAAACTGTGATTCTATAAGTGAGTATCACGATTTTATAAATATTGAGATTCGATATTTCATTGTTGCCTCAATTTTGTTACAATTTTAAACCTCTTGATTACTTAAACATAGCCCATTCTTTACAAAAATTTGTTTTCTCACTTAGAAACTAAGCAAAGCATATAAACAATACAAACTAACTTAAAACACAAGAGTTTAACATTTATCTTAAAATTAAATAAAACTAAAAAAAACCTCAATTTTACTAAATGTATCTCTGTCATGTCATTCACCATAATTATTTCTTCTAAACAAATTTAGGAAATAATTCGCTCCTCCCTCACAGGATGAAAATTTGTAAGTATTTCAGAGAGTACCATCTGTATGATTATTAAGAAACAGTGATGTGTTACTGCCTTAAATGCTCAACTTGACAGCGAGATTATTTGCGCTCGCTATGTTTTGAGAATTGTGCAAGTGTGTATAATGAGTGGGTTTGAGACAAATGCAGAGGCTTTTAGCGAGCACGATTTTTTGATAATGTAATGCTATAAAAATGCGTTTCTGTTGAGACACTTGGAAGCTTCTGTGCTCTGTACAGAATCGGTTATATCTTAGGCTGATTGGTTGATCACCAGCCAATCAAACTGAAAACCAGCAGTTCATTTTCCTGTGAAGGAAATATCCAAATTATATATTTAAACGTAACAAAAAACATTTCAGTTTTGCCTCAAGCCTCAAACCGTCTTTTCTAACAAGTAGAATTAAAATTAAATTGAGTTTCTCGTCAATGGCTGATCGACCAGTTCTTGTTTTTAAAAAATATATATTTTGGAGTCAGTGTGACGATATGTTAATCACCACACAAAAGATTTACGATTCATAACTGTATTGATCCCCCCCGTCTCTAAAGTTTAGTGCCTGCCTTGTTGGTGACATTTTTTTCACTGTTTTGAACAACATGGTAATATGCTTGCCTAAAGACATGCCCAAAACAAGGTCTAGTCTGAAAACATACAGCATATGTTCTCCCACCATATAGAAGTAAGCCATCATAATGAAAACCCTATTGTCTGACAGTTTTAGCACAGAGCCCTGTAAATCTTCTGCACTAAAACACATCATACCACCTATTCACTAAAATAACTAGATTTCCTCCTCCCAGGTTGCACAGCGGGTCGGGGAGCTAATGCTGACCTGAGCGTATGGGGTATCTGCCGGTGAGGAAGGCAGCTCTGCTGGGTGTACACAGAGGAGAGGCGGCGATGTGATGGGTCAGCTTCACTCCATCCTCTGCCAGCCTGTCGATGTGAGGGGTCCTGCAGCGCAAAACACAAAGCACATCCATTACAGCAAAACCTGTTCGCTTCTCTCTTTGCAGCAAATGATGAATAAGGGAATATTTTTCCTGCCTGACAGCCGATTTGGTCCTAACGACTTTATCATATCAACCGTTAATTACATGCTTCAGCAGAAAAGACAATTTACCCAGATTTCCCACTCACCCTACATGGAGTCTATCGGCAAAATTGTGTTTCGTGTCAAATGTCTGTTTTTTGCTTTCCAATAATTTACCTAACTAATAATGGAAGTCAGGCTCTCACCACAATCATTTATGGAAGCAACTGCTTAAAATTATGTCCAGCTCGAATCATTGACATACTTTAGAGCACAGTGTTACATGCTGCATTATGTTTTCTGAATGCTGCAACATTTCAGATCTTGGATAATTTGCATACTTTGGTATCATTCTCGAAGCATCAGAAGTATCAGTTCAGCCTGGAGTCCTAGCTACAACTGGAATCAGAAGACAAGCAAAACTGACTGCCATAATGTATATTGCCGAAGCAATATTGCCGTGATGTCTACAGTACATTGGTTGCCTCTACCATTGGTAGGGCCATGATCTTAGTCCGGATTAGAGCTGTGAATTGTAGTTAGACTGTTGATTGGATTTAATATAATTCCTGGACATTGCTAATTTTTATTCAATTCGATTCAATACCTCACTCAATCTCTCACTTATTCTCTATACTGCTTATCCTGTACAGAGCTTGCAGGTGACCTGGAGCCTATCCCACGAGGCACAAGGCAAGGTGCAAATCCATCACAGGCCACACAAGCACACATTCACTTACACACTACAGGCAATTTGGATGGTGGTAGGAAACCGAAGTACCCACAGGAAACCCACCAGGCACAAGACGAAAATACAAACCCCACACACGCGGGTCGAAGGTGGAAATCGAACCCTGACCCTGGAGATGTGGGCCACTGGGCTAACCACTACGCCACCGTGCTACCTCTAAATAGTTTAAAGGATATTTAATCGATTCTGAGTCAAAAACCGACCACCAAAGATTGATTGAATTGCATAATAATTAAATTGCACAGCTCTAATAAAGCCTAAGGATTCCTTTTCCATTCCGACCGAGAATAAAGCAGCCGCTGAAAATAAATGAATGAATGAATGAATGAATGAATTTCCTTCCACTTGCAAACAATTTTACATATTTTAAATCACAATGTTTATAAAAAGTATAATAGATTCACATGTCTTTATGGAATAAAATTTGGAGTGAGAGAATTATTTTTTACATTACCTGTAATTTGAAAAAGTTGCTTGTGGTTTTTTTTTTTTTTTTTCATTTAAACAAATTAGTTCTGATCTCGATATTCATCTGGGAGTTTGTTACTTATCGATCATTGGACTGATTTATACCCTGGTGTACAATTATTGAACATGTGAAAATAATGGCCAATAAAATACATTATATTCTAAGTATGTATATTAATACATTTTACTCAGACTTCTTTCAAGCTGAAAGTTGGTGTTTCAAGGATCCAATTATTGTCTTATAGTTGTTTAGTTGTTTAACAAAAAATTAAAACAAACACTCATACCTACACATACCGTACATAGGAATAATTACTTAATAATAAATAATTAATTATTGTATATTGATGTAAAAATGTTATACAAGAACTGCGATTATTAGCCCAAGTTTGTCCTTCTTAGACCTGAAACATTGTCTCCAGCGTTGTGGCATTTAATCCATGAATCTTATTTAGTTGTGCGTCTCAACTATCCTGTACTTATTTGTCGGCAGATGACGCAAACTTTTTGTGGCAGCTCTTCATCAGCGTCGACTGGAAATACAAACGTTAAAGGACACTTGCCGCTTCCCATCTCCTTCTCAGTCAACGCTCCTAAAAGGAATGACACTTTAATGAACGGATATGGGGAGGTGGGACGCCGTGCGACGGGAGCCTCATCCATATCACTCTGCCTACACAGAGCGGGTCATCATCTATGACAACCCCATGAAGCGGCTGATTAAACCACACGTTACCGCCCTGACAACCTTTATATCTACTAGCACCTCCATATTCGTTCCAGTCGCCCTTCCAGTACGGCTGTTTGTTCGAGTTCTAGACATCACTTTTTGCTTTCTGCTGCAGAGCTGGTGTGTATTGAAAAAAAAAAGGAAAAAAAAAAGGCGCCTCGGTCCCTGAAGGGCTTAAATGAAAGCCGACAGTGACGCCACACAGCCTACTTCAGAGTGGTGTTTCCATAGCATCCAAGGTCTCCTATTCCCAGATCATCCACCATCATTAGGACGAAATTAGGCTTCGAAGCAGCCCAAAGTGAAGGAGGGGCGCACAGCAGAATGAACAGGATCCATGGAGACATCGTTCTGTGTGGGGTGAAATTAACAAAGACACACATAATCACCTGGGGAAATATTCACTTTGGCCAGAGTAGTAATAAACAAACAAACAAACAAAAACAAACAAACAAATAAATAAATGCAAGAGGAATCTGTCAGTGTTTTGCTTTACAAGTGAAGGATATGCTTGGATGAGAATAAAAAGTCAGTGCACACACAAGCTCACGTAGGTGAAGTGTATAATAACATCATTATAATGGTAGCAGCATTCAAAGCCAAACAACAAACACTCCACGCTCGCCGTACAAACAGCACATTTCACTCGTATTATCATATCCCAGATGGAGCATTCAAGGTTACCTGACACGAGAAATGATTTATTAGCAGAGCAGCATTGCGTCGAATTACAAACAGCGTCCTCGCTTCATGTACAAACAAATACATACAGTTCATTTAGATATCATGGTGCAACATACAGTAAAGTTGCGTAGTGAACTCAAAACGAGGAAGTTAACGCCGGTTGGAATCACGTGACCCGCACCTGACGTTTTGATTGGACAACGTGCTCTCTGCATGATCTGTGCATGCTTGTTATTTTAATAATAAATAGGTATAATAAATATGAAAAAGGTAATTAATTATTATTACGGTGTTTAATGCCCGAATTTTAATTTACTGTGTAAACTAAAGGATTTAGATTTACAATACATCAAGCAATGCAAACAATATATATTATATTATTA
>QMIH01001264.1:61391-76660 GCA_003987875.1 Clarias batrachus
TAAGTACAAACAAATTGGATAGACAATGCCAGTATTTTTAGCAGTAAAAAGGTATTTTATTCATGTAATAATGTACTGTATATTCATTTTAATTATATATACACACACTCACACACACACACTCTGTAAAAACATTATTCTTTTTCCTTCATCAAATTTCTAAAAATGCATTGTCAACTGCAATTAATGTATGAATTATATATTTTTCAAATATATATATATACCATGATATAAGAATGATATATAAATATAGCCATTGTCATTGCCAAAACACAGAGTTATTTTCCATCAAACTGCTAAAAATACAGCTGATGAAACACTAATGCAGTTAGATTATAAAGGGTAATTTATTAACAACAATTTGTTGTCACTTATTATCTCTTTATTTTGTGGTATATTCCTGTAGGAAGGATCCAATATGCTCTGTACAGTCGAACAGCGCCACCTACTGAAAAACATCCAAATGACGTCGATATTACAGTTGGAGAAATGAGAAAATTTCTTTTTTGACAAAAAAAAATTTAATCTCACTCAAAGGTCAGCGACATTTATAAAACTGTGAAACCTAAAATCAATCTAAAATCAATCAAACCTATCTCATGTAGATATTTTGACGGAATAAATATTTTAGTGTATCCATCCATCCATGCATCCATTCATCATATGGATTGGAAGGTGGAAAACACACTAGAAGTTGTGCCGGCACATCACCTCATCATACACTACAGTGATATAGAAATGGCAGTTAATGTTTTGAATTAGTGGGAGATTTTTCACCTGCCATGAGAAAGACCCGGGTTCAATAACCAAACTGCAGCCACTGGATGCAGTACCGGTCCCAAACCCGGGTAAAATGGGAGGGTTACATCGGAAAGGGGACTCAACGTAAAACCTGTGGTAAGGTTGCTGTGTTGATCAGATGGTCTCCTGTGGCGACCGCTTGATGGGAGCAGCCAAAAGACAGTGGGAGTGGGAAGAAAGCGGGGTCGGTTTCCAAGCAATGCAAACTCCATGCACACAGACCTGAGGCAAGATACCTGTATGGAATAAAGAAAGAGAGAGGCTTATAAATTTAAAATATTAGGTTACATCAACTACTTAACGTCTAACCTGATTGCTGATTCAAGTGTGTGTCTTGCTGTAAGTATAGGAATAAAACAGTGTTCATATTTCATGATTTTCTCTTTTTAAATTTCAGTCTGTGTTTCAGTATTGACCTTGCACTGCTCATGACACACTAGATATTACTCAGTAGTTAGATTTCAAGTATGCATATGTATTTGATGAGCAGTGAACCGTTTTTTACTGAACTAAGAAGAAATCCAGTTGACATGACTTCCTGTTAACTTCCTGTGGCTTAGGCGAGACGGTGGTGAAGTGGTTAGCACTGTCGCCTTGCACCTCCAGGGTGCAGGTTCGAGTCTCGGCCAGGTTCGATTCCCATCTCTGTGTGCATGGAGTTTGCATGTTCTGCTCATGCTTGGTGGGTTTCCTCCGGTTTCCTCCCACAGTCCAAAGACATGCAGATTAGGATAATTGGCGTTCCCAAATTGCCCATAGTGTGTGAATGAATAAGTGTGTGTATGCGCTGTGATGGATTGGTACCCTGTCCAGGGTGTACCCCGCCTCGTGCCCTAAGTCTCCTGGGATAGGCTCCCATAATACAGGATAAAGCAGTAGAGATGATGAGTGAGTGAGTACATGACCTCTAGGTGCACCTCCATTTTCCAAAAGCATTGTGGTATGAACAACAAGTAATTAAATCCAAAAGAGAAACAACAAAACAGGGAAAAAAATGTCAAGTTCTTTAAAATTCTCATAGGATTTCTATACTTCTACTGAAATACAAATAACGATGAGCACAATAGTTTCTAAAACACACATGTATACCATACACTATATACAAACAGATACACATGGCTACTGGCACACAGAGAGAGTTCCTACATAAATGTTTTATGCTCTCGGAAACAAGTCTTCGGGCAAACCGTAACAGTTGTAAGGAAATTTGGAATCTGCCCCATATGCAGTAAACCTAATGAGGCTGTTTCTTAAAGTTCCCCGATGTAGCTCGTGCCCTCAAGCAATGGAACTCACATGCATTAGCAGCATCCCACAATGCACTACAAGATAGTCTCGTACTCTATAGAGATGTATGTATACTTGTCCTAGAGTGTTGTATTGTATAGCAGAATGTATTACATATTGTATGACATGGCTGAATGTTACCTTATAGGTTGTTCAACATATTAAAAAAGAAATGGCTATGGAATACATTTTAAAAAGGCAATATTTTCAGATAGCAGTCTCTCTCTCTCTCTCTCTCTCTCTCTCTGTCTCTCTCTTGTTTGTTTTTCCACCACAGTCCCAGTTCTTGCATAATAGCAATAAGTCCTTGTTTGTATGCAAATGCAACAAAGTCATCAGTCTGCCAGCTAATGTTGCTTCTTCGCTAATGATTTAATCAAGTGATTAATTATATACTTACAACATCCCACTGGCCAACTTGCTGTCATATGCAGACACATTTAGTTACTGGCACTGTGACTAGCACTTGTATTAGTAATGAGCATTAAGACCTCAGTGAATTGATTCCCGCATTTGATTTCATCCTTGTATACGTGAGTGGAATGAGTATTTTGGCGTTCTGTTTGATCCACTGGCAGAAATATTGTACAGTGCAAAGTGGTGGCACTTGGAAAACAGAATGTTCTCACAGTGCTTGGTGGGTTTTCTCCGGGGACTCCGGTTTTCCTCCCATACTGTATGTTAAAGACATGCAGGGTAGTATACAGTAACTGGTGTCTCCAAATTCACCAATCAGCCAAATCCCCTTAGTGTTTGCCCTGCTGTAGACTGGCAGGGTATACACCAACTAGAGATTACACCTCTGTTGACCCTGTATAGAAAAAATGGTGGGTGTTTTTTTTTTCTCTCTGGTCCTAAAATTTGCTCCAAGACACTTGCTCAAGGTGGCACAGTGGTGTAGTGGTTAGCGTCCAGGTTTGATTCCCGGCCAGGCTGGTTTCCCGTCTGTGTGCATGGAGTTTGCATGTTCTCCGCGTGCTTGGTGGTTTTACTCCGGTTTCCTCCCACAGTCCAAAGACATGCAAATTGACCTAATCGGCGTTCCCAAATTGGCCCTAGTGTGCAAATGAGTGTTTACCTCGCATCGTGCTCTAAGCCTTCTGGGATAGGCTCCAGGTCCCCACAACCCTGTATTAAGTGGTATACTGTAGATGATGAGTGAGTGAGTGACACTTGCTCACAACACCTCCTCACCTTCTTATTCAGTTTCAGGTAAATTCAGCAAAACATAAGGAATTACTTTAAAAAATTAAAAAATAAACTTTTAAAAAATATATATATATAATAAAAATCATTTGATTTTTGAAAATCATTTCTCCTCAGCCCATCCACACGAAGGCCTTTTTGTATAGCGGATCTGCTTCGAGGAAATGCTTCAGACAAAAGCCCATTTCTGTATGAAGCATGTGCCTTTTTTCCAGCAAGTTCCCAAGGCCATGAAACAGAATGGAAACATCAAACCATATTCATTTATAAATCTTATGGATTTTTGGGTCTTGGCTAGGTGAGAACCAGTCAGTGATTCATATTGGAGTTTTATACACAAACAACACACACACACACACACACACACACACACACACACCAACAAAGAATTGATCACAAACTAGGTAATAACACGAGAAGGAAAATAGATTGCCCTTTAAACTGATCAATGTGGAGGGGACTTTGCTACGTTTCATATGTTGCATGCAATCAAGGGACCTGTTTTAATCAAACATCCTATTGAATGTGTGTGGAGCAAAAGGGCACATCATTAGTGTGACATCTTATTTATTTATTTATTTATTTATTTATTTATTTATTATCTTGAATGGATTTTTTAAAAATACAGGTCAGTCAACCTAGTCACCCTAGATTAGGTAATACACTCTATTCAAAGGGTGTCCTCACCAGCAGATGGCAGTAGTAACATTCTAATGCAGATTAATTATTTCTTTTCTTTCCACTGAGTTTCAATTACATAATATCTTCATATGTATGAAATTAGTACTCATACTTTTTCTATGAAGGATTTGATCAAATGAAATAC
Organism: Clarias batrachus; assembly: GCA_003987875.1. Classification (NCBI taxonomy): domain Eukaryota; kingdom Metazoa; phylum Chordata; class Actinopteri; order Siluriformes; family Clariidae; genus Clarias; species Clarias batrachus. The sequence goes on from QMIH01001264.1 coordinate 65,512, forward strand.
AGTTAAGTAAAAACAAACAAACCATCTCCTTATCCTGTTACTAGCTGAAGATGTACACAAACAGTACAGTACAATAAACTCAAGTCCATTTCTATAGCATCATAATCATCATGCCTGTTTAAAAGCATCGTTGTTTCTACGTACAAGATAATACAGCTGTTCAAGACTGAACAAGAACAAGTGCGGCATGATACGATAAATATACGAGACAGCATTTGTAATTACAAACATTAACTACAAGCCCAGCACGGGGCGCTTCATGTTAACTCGACAGTATAATTAAGTAGGCTGGCTTTGTAGACTGCATGTTAAGTCGCCTTAAATATCAGCACAAGACTAGAGCAGATTACAAAGAATACACACTCACTGAGCACCTTAATAGGAGCATAATGACCCCTGCGTATTCATGCAATTATCAAATCAGCCGATCGAGTGGCAGCTGCACCATGCAAACAAATCGTGCAGATGCAGGTCGAGAGTTTCAGTTGAACTTAGATGTTTTAGGATTTGAGTACTGTATTTCAGTAACCACTCCTGGTGTAGTCATGTATGGGGTCAGGGGTAGCTCAGTGGTTAAAGAATTGGAGGTCCCAGGTTAAAATCCTATGACCACCAAATTGTTCCTGTTGGGCCCTTGGCAAGGCCCTGAACCCTCAACTGCTCAGATGTATAATAAGATAAGAATGTAAGTGACTCTGGATAAGGGCCTAATGCCTAAATGCATGTATAGAGTTTATACACACAGGCATTGGTGGTTCAATTGGTAGGTTTCTTGCCTGCCATGTGGAAGGCCCAGGTTCAGTCCTAATGCCCAAACCTAAGCCACTGCGCTGGTCCAAAGCCTGGACAAAATGGAAGACCTGCATCAGGATGGGCATCCGGCAAAAAAAAACCTTGTGCCAAGTAGTGTGCGGATCGGTTGTAGTCACCCCTCAATGGGAGCATCCAAAAGACCAACAACAATAACTTAGAGTTTGAACACCCAAGAGTTGTTATGGTTGCAGGGACACCTTCTTGATGGGAGAATGGCCAGATCAGATTAAGCTGATGAGATGTCTATGGAAATTCAAACAACCACTCTATAGAACCATACTAAGCAGAAATGTATCTCAAATTGCAAAATACGTCAAACTCTAAGGTTTTGGCATTACATAGCGGAAGAGTGCATTGAGTTGCATTCTAGTCAACCAGAAACAGGAACGTGAGGCAATAATGACAGCCACTCTTCCAGTCTTGCCATCATCCGATTGGATAATTCTTCAGTCCATATACGCATGGGAAGTATGTACAGTACTGCAACACATATCATCATAGTTCAGCTCTGTTTGTATACATTCATCCATACTGTATGGGTGATTTCAAATCGTTTTGGCAAAAGCCTTAATCTTTCATGACGTCCAACACGTGTTTAACACGTTGCACGTCATCCATGGTGCTCCCTCTTTTCCTCAGTCTAGCGCAACTTCCATTTCCCCATTGTAATTAATCTCTCGTCTGTCCGTACCTCCAGGGTCACACACACCGTCGTCTTTCAGCAGAGGTAGTCTCCTCTATGAGTCGTTGGCTTCAGGCTCCAATCACAGCTGGGAACAGGTAGCCCCCCTCCAGGCCCGCCTTCGGCACGTTCCAGTGCTCACAGCCCACCCAGGTGGAAGAGCCGCATACATATCAGGTTAGGGTCCCGCAGCCGTCTCTCATGCTCAGTGTCAGATCTTATCGTTATGGGGCAATGACAGACAGCACACCTGTGCTGCAGACCTGGGAATAAAACTGGTCCACATGCAAAGAAAGGGGTTTTGCCATTATGCTGTTGTATATGATCTGAATTATAAGGTTGTTCAAGTCAAACCAGGACTTGTGATTGCATTTCTCATGAATTGGGGCATAAATCCAACTGACGTTTACAGCAGACATCAAGTGCAGTATGGTGGAGACATTTAGCCGCAGTAAAACATTTGAAAGGTGCAGTCTGGAAGGTTTTTTTTTTTTTTTTAATGAAGGCTGATTCCAGTTGAAGTGGCTCGGAGCCCACTGCGCTCGTTCCAGTGAACACTCAGCGAGTGGAACAATGGATAACTTGTCACCAGCTTGCAGAATGGACAGACATCTGTCTGTGGGAACTGTACACACAATCATTCACCAATATCACTTGCACATTACAGGAACATGACTGCGAGTTTCCGCCATATCCCTGAACTGTCTTGATCTCGCTCTAAGCCAGTTCTACATGTAGGAGGAGTTCCTGGGAGGCCAGCGTTTCAGACGTGAAGCTGGTAGTCTGATCCTGGCTCTGGCATACTGAGAAAACCTAATGGTATCCAAGCACTAGTGAAATACTGGGATAAATGCAGTGGATTATGTAGAGAACTGAGGGAGGTTTTCACTCTTGTAACTGTAAGGCAACATGTATGCATGAGTGGCTCAATGGTAGGTTTCCACCCAATGCCCAAACCCAAGCCACTGGATGCAGCGCCGGTCCTGGATAAAATGGAAGACCTGCGTCAGGATGGGCACATGGGCACAAAAGTCCAACACCAACTTCAATTTTAGTAACACCTTCTTTATAGAGAACCGAGGGAACTGGGGGAGAACTGAGGGAGGTTTTCACTCCTATAACTGTGTTCTGTTATTCTGCAGTTATCAGAAATCCTGGTTTGACTTTGAATGTCTCTTGCACTTTTTACCAAATCCTAATGCTCTTACTATTAAAAAGGTTTTGTTTGTAGTTAAGTGTATCAGACAATTCTACAACTGCCCTTAGACTACTATTTGCAGTGATTCTTGTTTGATTTGGAAGTGAATATTATGATCGATGGTAATGATTTCAGTCCTGGAGAAGCTTTGGACGAAACTGAGAGATCATCACCAGTGAATAATCTAAGGAGCATGACTACAGTACTGTATGTGTTACCGTGTGTACAGTATGTGTGTGTGTGTCTAAATTTCACAAAGGCTTGCCTGTGCTTTGACTCATATTCATCATAAAGTGATAAGATTAAGCGATTATGACTCTATATCAGCTCGTTACTTTCACACGTGATTATGTAAAGAGCTGTTTTTTTGGTGGTGTAGTCAGACTTTTGCACCCTGCTGTACATTATGTAAGGTTTTATATCAAGATGTGCACTGATTGACCTTCCAGTCTCTCTCTCTCTCTCTTTCTGGTTTTATTTTTCTATGTCTCTGTTGAGCGCTCTGTCTTGGTCTTGCTCTCAGAGGTTGTTAGAGTATACAGTACATCAGGAAAGTAATGGCAATTTGTCAGACATGAGGAAACGCCTCAAGGCCACCGAGTCGTAGTGAGGAGCGCGACTGTGGGCCTTCTCTGCTTTCACAAGTTCCTTTCACTAACTCGCTGTCACAGGGGGAAATTCTGTATGACGGAAAAAAAAAGTCATTAGGAGTTTTGCACTTTTAGAAGAAGTCTGAAAATCAGAACCTAAAATTCTACATCTGCATATTTATGAATTGCGTTTATAGGAAGTACATACTGTATATGCAGGCTGGGAAATGGCTATCCTCCAGAGACATGTCGCAGCATATTGCTATTAAAGCACACCTTTTTTGCTCAAATAATCAAACAAATAATTTAATATTTTTTTATTACTTTTCCATTCATACTGTAAAGACAATTACAAGAAAGGTAGCTTTATTTACCATATTCCTTCTGTCCATCTATCTATCTAGGAACCTTTGTAGAGGCCATGATGATCAATGGTGATAATATTGTATTTATTCCCATTTTTAGGACTGTGGGACCTACAGTCAACATTCACACATGCATTCAAACACTACGGGCAGTTCAATTAGCCTAATCTGTATGTCTTTGGACTGTGGGAGGAAACCCACCAAGCACGGGGAGAACATGCAAGCAGAACAGAGGTGGGAATCAAACCTGGACCCTGGTGATACACGGCCATCTTAAGGATTCCCAATTTAGCTAGCTATACTGTACTGTATGTTTAACAATAGCCATTACAAACTGACCTATAGCTCCAGAAAGAGAAGTTTGATTTCAATTAAGATTTTAGTTGAAAAGGTGACAAGAAGTGTTGATTATTAATTCCACCTCTACACAATGCGGTACATACTGTAGATTAAGTCGGTTATAGAAGCACTTGCTACAGTGTTTTTTATTTTTTCTTGCCAAAATGTCATAGAGTAAACATCAGCACCTTTGCTACTTTGCTGTTTAATAACTTGCTAGTTGCAAGGTAAAACCGTTCAGGTGAAACCGGGACCTTTGGTTCTGCGGTATAACAAAACACAGTTATGTCCCTATACATTTCCCTCCTACGCACTAATGCATTTATCCCAGCGTTCCACTAGTGCTTGGATACCATCAAAGTAGAAAGCTCTTAATACTTTGGATCCGTGATTGGATTGCCTGCTTCAAGTCTGAAAAACTAGCCTCCCAGGAATTCCTTTAATGGCTCAAACACGTGGAGCAGGTTAGGACTATAGGGAGGATTTGACAATAAGTTCCAGCAGAGTTCCTGGGGGGATCAGACGCACTCCCTGAATGTTCAAGGGAATAACTGCAGCCACCTGAGACGGTCATTCATGGATGTACAGTACAGCTTTTGCAAAATTAGATTTAGAGTCTCCTCTCAGTGCTTTGGTTGAATCCTGCAGTAAATGTCAGAATTTCATGGCAAGTCCCAGTTTGACTTGAACACCCCTTGTAAAAATGGCCTACTACAATGATAAAATTTTATATTCTATATTTACACCATTCCATCCCTCAAACCCCACCATCCACACACAAAAAAAAGCTTTGACGTCTTCAGTCTAATAGGAGTGATTAATCTGTCATGACAGCCTGGTGTAATTGACATGCTGTCTTTCAGATTCAAGCTCTTTCTCCGTAGACAACTGTGACAATGGCTCAGGTGTTTCCTTCTGTCATCTCTGGCGGCCTCAAAATCCCAGGGTGAGTCAGTCTTGAAGTCATTGCATAACATGCGTACATATGGTGACATATTTAGAGTAGTACCAATTTGCAGATATAAACATGGGCGGATGGAATTCTCGAATAGTGCTTACTGTACATTCACCACAGACCTACCTTGACCTTTTTTGGGGGAAAAGTAAACTAAATTTACTTTCAACAGTAAACAGCTTTTTATTGCTAAATATATTTCTGTTATGGCATTACTACTGTAGATAGGATCGCGTCGAAGGCCAATTTTATCCCATTAAATAAAAGTAGTCCATGCATTATCCATGTTTCTCCGGCTTCGGAGGCATCTCAGGAGCTATCTGATATCCTGGAGCGTTTGTCAATCGAGATGTAAACACCCTCCTGACCATTGACATGTTTTTTTCCTCTTGACATGTGGCTAATGATTAGCAATACAATACAATTCTTAGTCCGTTTCACACTTATTGATGCAAACACGGGCATTGTATAACAAGAGGAGAGACTCATTTGGTAGCTACGTTGCAGACACGAGGGATTTGCGCGCTTCAAAAATTGTCTGCTAGCCTGAGGCGAAGCTGAGGAAACAACAAAGGGCTGCGACCTTGTCGAGTTTTACACGCAGTTTGCATAAGGAGGAATGTAATAGTCTGTTATGCAAAGATTCAAAGGGAGGACACGCTTGAGCTGATGAATGTGTGTTTCTTTTTTATGTGAACATAAAAGAGATGACTGGATGTGGGCTAGTTTCTTCCGCAAAGAGACCACCTTGTTTTGTATAAGCACAACAGCTGTAATGCTATAACCTCAAACTAGGCATAACTGAGGGCTAGTCAATTTTGTTGTCTTGGTAAGTCCATCATGTGATTTATTTTATATTTATATTTTGAAGTGGTTAAAGCTGTGACAACATTGTTGCTACGCAACCGAGACATACGGACCAGACTGCGAGCAAGGAAGCTTAGCAAGGCTAAACATTTTAGGCTAAACATTTAAGCTAGCAATTTTACACAGTTTTACACAAATACTAGCATTATACTAGCATATATACTATACTAGCATAATACTAGCATCCATCATTGATGGGCAAAATGGTTAAAAGCTTTCAGCTAAAAATAAGCTCTTATGCCTTGTTTACGCTATGTTGTACTTCTTTTCATAATTAGCCAAACACACTCCCAGTTTAAAGTAGATTATTAAAATCAGACACATAACACTTTTACTCAACATTTTGATTTTAGCGCATTACAGTTTGATTGTGCTCTCAGTTCAGGTATTTTACAAGCCTCATACTCGTACTGCTGCAGATACGTTTACTCTAAGGACTCTAGGGTTACTCATAGTTGTGATTCACATTATTAGCTCCACAGTTTCAGTTTTAGAGCAAACTGATTGTAGAGCTTCAAGCTCAGAGCATTTTAGCCATTATTAGTTTGTTTTTGCTGTTTTTTTGTTTTTGTTTATTTTTTTTAGTTTCATTTAATTCTGTCCAACCAGTTTTGTTTGATACTGTGACAAAATCGACTGGACATACATACATACATACTTACATGTATACTGGAGACATATTCTGAGACTGGTTTCTGGTCCTCTAATGTATGAAATGTAAAAATATACAGTAATTGGAAGAGTGACTTCTGACCAATGTACCATTTTTTCTTTATATACAGGAAAATGTTAACTAGGCAATATTTGGTTAGACCAGCATTTTCCAGGATGTTGGCTGGGATGACGCAGGCCTCCAAGAAGTCCAGATCTCACTTTATGTGATTTATTCCTGCGGGGATACGGAAATGAGGAGGTGTACAGGACAAAGCCTCACACACTGGAAAACTTGGAGGCAAGGATTCAGAGGGTTCTCAGCAATATCCCAAACAACTTCTTCCTTCAGAAGACCATTTGAGAAAACTGGTTGATGCCATCTGTATCTACTTTGAAATTTAAAGACTTGTTTTAATTTTACAATTTGTTTCAAATTTGACTTTATTACCAATTTTTAATGCCACCCACACTGTAGATACTGTATATGCAGACATAGTCTCGTTTACCTCAGATGGAAATGTTTGTGAATTAAAAAAACTTTCCTATATTTGATAATAACTCTGAGGTAAAGTTTTACAAAATGCTGACTTTAGAGTCTCCATCCATGAATGAATGTCTTCGAAAAAATCCTCAGGGAACATTAAAAAATTTGTTTATGGAGCGTCTACTATAGAAATTCTTGTCAAGTTGTTGCTATAAAAAAAATGATAACGTACTGTATGAGAACGAGCATGTTAATATAAACCTACGATTTGTGCCAGAACTATTTTCAGAGCTGTCGCAAATTACTGTATACCTCAGTCAGGTCGAATTCTCAAGTCAGAATAATGTTCTACGTTATAACAGTTACGGCTACAGTAATTACGGCTGTTACATAAATCACGGGTTTATGGTTATTGCACTCCTTTTAATGAGCGTCAATACGTTTCCATAGTAACGGCATATCGCTGCTCCTAATCTACGGCTTATAATAAATGAGTTCAGAAAAACTGTTGATGTTTTTTAAATGAGGTCTCCTTTGTGAGTGCTGTAACTGTCAGTATGTTTCTTGACATGGGATAATGTTTAAGACGGTAGTTGTTCTGGATTCTCAGTAGCAGGACAAGCTGAATTTTGAGAGACATAGAGCGAGAGAGAGAGACTGATAAGGGAAAGACTGTTTAGACCTTCAGTCATAACAGGAATTAACTAACAGTGTGGCAGATGTGTCATTAATTAATACAAGGTGTCATAATTGGAAAATCACTAATTGTATACGTGGATAAATCTTTCACTACAACATTTTTTATTCCTTCAGTGGATAGTGTTAGAGTGATGTTCAGTTATATTGCACAGTTTAGAGATGGCACAGTTTAAAAGGTGGCACAGTGGTTAGCACTATCGCTTTGTCTTTGTACATGGAGGGTGGATTTCCTCCAGGCACACCAGTTTTCTCCTGAAGTCTAAGGACATGCAGATTAGGCTAATTGGCGTTCCCAAATTACCTGTAGTGTGCGTATTTGTGTGTGCCCTGCAATGGATTGGCACCCTGTCCAGGGTATACCCCACTTCGTGCCCCAAATCTCCTGGGAAAAGCTCCAGGCCCCCACGACCCAGTATACAGTGGTATAGATAATGAGTGTGTGTCACCATTTAAATGATAAATAATATTCACAGACCATGAGACATAGTAGGGTGGTGACATGAAGCAGAATTAGATTTTGCTTGCTCTTGGATGTTAACATGGCTTTAAAAAAAAAACTAATAATAAAATATATAATTTTAACGTCTCAGGCTTAAATTTATAGTCAAGCATAATATCTGTCTCTTTTTCATGCAGACTGAAGACAAGTGGGAGATCTCTGACAATTGGCCACATCTTTAGTATGTCAGAATGTGCAGATTCATTTTTCTAGTGGTTGTTCCTGACTGACAAGGCTAAACCACAGTAAGCTGAGTATTCACGGGAATGTTGGACACTGTTACTCTGGGAGCTGCTGCAAACTCAAGGATTAGTTTTGCGAAATAAGTAAGGACTGATCTTGCAGATTGATAGGTTGCTGGCTGTATCTAGTGTAACTAGCCAGTTTAGTCTTCAGGCTCATACATTTTTAGCGTTGATTAACAGCATTAGCCTTGACGTCTTATTTCTATATCTTTTTTTAATTTCAAGCACTTTTTTCCCCTTTTTATACTTAGCCTTTGTATTGTAACTAAACTATGAAACTGGAGGAGGTTTAGAGCACCACATTGAAATAATAACAAAAGTGACCACCTTGGAAAAACAATTGTCTGGGGGGGGGGCCTGGGGGTGAGTCCTGTTTCAGAAGGGTGAAAATATAGAAAACAACTAAGAAGATGGTTAAAAACCATTGCATTATTGAAGCATGGAAGGATGGTGCCGAACCATCAACTTTGTGGAAGAGCTGTGGATTTGTGAAGTTGCATCATAAAATATCAGCAGCTATGTTGAATAGTGAATGTAAAACCATTTCTAGAGATACAATTGTGAGATTACAGAATTGAACTTACAGAATTGGGATCAAACAGATGTCCACTCGTTTGAAGCAATGGAAAAGGTAATGTGGTCGGATAAGTCAAGATTGACCCTATTCCAGAGTGGCCAATGTCCAAGCCTCTGGAGGCAGTGATTATCTGGGGTTGCTTCAGTTGCTCAGCAACGTTATGTGGCAATAAAATAAAGTCAGCTGTGCATTTACTGAACTTGATTTGTGGACACGAAATAACTTTGTATTAAGAAAGACTGAGTTTTATGCCTTTTTATTGCTAGAAATTTGTAATAAATCAATAAACCACTTGCTTTTGGTCCCCCAAAGTGGCGCAGTGGTAAATTGCTCGCCCCATTTTCTAGAGATTGCTAGTTTGATTCCCGGGTGTTGCTGTAACCTCCCGCAGCCGGGTTAGCAATATAGAGCGATATCTGATCTCTCAGCAGGATGGGATGGGAGGCAGTTCAAAAAGATGAGGTCAGTTGGCTAGTCTTCAGCCATCCCTAACTGGTAGTAGTAGCTTTAATGTGGGAGGCCCCTAGTGACAACAAAATTAGGGAAAAAAAAAGAAATATAGGAAAATAATCTCCAGTGTTAAAATGAAACCTATTGTATGTTAGTTTAAAAAAAAAAGAAAGATGTATGTTTTGATACCCGACAAGGTTAAACTTAATTGCGATCCAAACAATAAGTTAGATTTATTTAGTTACCAAAGATCAAAACCTTGTATGATCTAAGACATTTTTCATCGTGGCATGCTTTTACTCAAACACAGCTCAGCCCCATGTGTTCGAATTAGCCTCGGGCTGTGCATAAGTGACCCAGAAACATGCCATTCACAAGCTGGAAGGCCAAACGGACGGCCTGGCCTCAGCAGCACGTGTCGAGAGATCAAGCGTGAGTCCTTCATGAGCCAAAATAAACAATTTAACATGGGGAGCCGTTTCCAGAACTTCCACTGGAAAACAAGTCGTCTGAATCCCTGCGAGTTGGGCTGCGGTCCCGGGCATTGTAATGCAGAACAAATGGAGGCCATTAGCGCAGCAGGCGGTGACATTTTTTATTATCCACCAGAGAAGATATGGCAAGATGAAGGCATGCTGTGGTGACCGTGGTATTCCGTGCAGCGAGTCGTGCATTCGAGACTTAAGGTCTAATCCAGCACTGCGGGTTTTTTTTCGGTGAGATTATCAAGACGCGCAATATGTTTTCGCTTTTCAGGGTTGATTTGTAAATCCTTACGAGGTGATAAACGAGCTGTTGTGAGTGATGTCACTTTCATATGAAAACCCGAATGACGACGTTCGAGATGTCTCATTCAAATGAACGGGCGAAAGTGAGCCATCGAAAGTTTATACAGCTTGTTTATTTGGCTACCAGCGATCAGTGATGAATTCATTTCCGTGGTGGTTTGTTCATAAATTCTTTCATTCATACCAAAATAACTAAAGGGGTAATCGGACGAGGTTATAATGACAAGCTAATTATTTCTTTAATAAGGGTGTGAATTGATGAAAAGCAAACCGCCAGTGGGTTGTTTCAGCTTCAATGCATGCACTGTTAGCTTTACATAAACACAATTACTGGGTTTTCCTTGAGGTGTGAAATTTGTCATATTCTCATTTCCACATTTTTTTTAAAGAAACTAGACAGCTCAGTATTACAGAAAAGCGATGACATACCACCTCGAAGGATTACTGGCGCTGAAACGATTCCACCCAAAAGTATTGCCATGTCAACACTTTGAAGTTTACGTTAATGGATAATTACCCGTTCTGCTTCATCCCGCGCCAGGATGTTGACACTACGTGGTCCATTAAGTCATCCAGCTCCCTACTATGTGTGAACAGCTGAAAGCCACATTGTGATAGATTCCCTAGAGGAACTTCATGTAATCTTCTGTGATGTGCGCTCTTTATGCTTGCTGTCTTTATTTCGAGACGGTGTGCACAGGATGCCAGTTTCCGAAGGGCGCCTGACGCAGGTGTTGACAGTCTGTCATGATGTTTCAACATGTCCGTCCTCCCCGAAACCGCGCTGCTTCTGGGATTGTATAAACAAACCTACAGGTGTTTGGGTGGAACGCGTCTCTTTCAACTCCTACACATGCCAAGGTATCATCCATCACACTTCAGCCGCTGGATTTCAGCGAGTTGCACTCGTAGTCAGTGATCTGTCAAATTCTTTTTTTTTTTTT
>QMIH01001264.1:77768-106033 GCA_003987875.1 Clarias batrachus
TATATATATGTTATTAATTTTCCAAAAGACAGAAAACTCCTTTTAAAATGATGCATAGTCTTTCTACATCTGGCCAAGTGAAAAGTTCAGGAATTAAAAAACTCTAATGGCTCAAATAAATTAATGTGATAGAAAATATTTGCTTTGTTGTCCCTAAAATTAAGTTTGTGCCGTATTCATAATAGAGCCCTTACTGTCGGGTCATGGTTTACACACACAATAAATTTTCAAGTAGAAAAGGTTAGTATGTGGGGTTTTTTTTTTTTTTTTTTGGTTAGTTGTTTTAAATGGTAAATATTTGGGATTAATATAACAAAGGGAAAGTATAAGTATAGGGTATCAATGATGAACAGAACCCCAAGAACCCCCCCCCCCAAAAAAAAAAAAAAAAAGTCATCTTGATCAAAATCTTTTGGGAGAGTTTGAGGGGTTTTTTTTAAATAATTTTTTTATGCATTTGGTGTGGTCAGACCTGGCACCGACACCAACTGTGGAAGAAGTCTTTGGCTGAGAAAAATAAAAATAAAAATTGTGAACCCATGCTTTGGGCCATAGCTGTCTGACATGCCTAATGAACAGTCATGGGCCAAGAATTACAAACTAAGAATTATTTATGAACGGTCAGTTTCTTAATAACTGTCCCTCATTTTTATTCCTCAGAGCAACCTTTCCAAAGCTTATCTTCTTTAGTGTCAAACTGAAAGGTCACCAGAAGTCTGTTCATGCTTCTTCATGATGCCGTCAGCAATACGTGATCCGGTGGAATTGCCTGGATGTCAATAGTCTCGCCATTTTCCGTGCCTTAAGGTCGAACCTTGAGTAGGAGCGATGGTGAAAATGAGATGTAGCAAAAATAGAAACCTCATAGTCTCTTTGCAAGTCTAACACTGTTGAACGCTGGGTAGTTCTGTCACATGTTGGAATAGGCCAGGTCTAACTGGCTGACTATCAAACAAAAAACGTTGAATGAATTGTAGAAACAGTCAACCTCATCGTTAGCATACAGGAAAGAGAAATATAAAACACAATCTTTCTGGCATTAATCACAGATGACAGAGGCAGCGGTTGGGCCCGAAAGATGATGCGCCAAGATAATCTGGCCTCTTGTTCTCATTATCATGTGCACATGTCATACTTGTGAACCAAGTATTGTTTAGGTATCAATATTATGACAAGAGTTCGTTTGTCTCAGTGCAAGAACCGTGCCAGAATAATCACTTCTAGCCGTAGGACACCGACCTTACAATTAGAGACGATCTCCACCAAACGGCGAATGTCTGTTGCTATTATTTTAATATTTATCGTCTTCGCTTTTTGTTTTTTTCCCTGTCAGAGACACAGAATGGAAAGAATCTGACTTTGCAGGTTCAGTTGTTTTGGTTAATCATATCCTGTGGCATCATCAGAGGATCTGCAGAGTATACGGCCAAATGTCAACAGATTTGCTGCCAAATGCTTCCTCGTGTCCCAAACACTGAAGGTAAATGAGATCAAGTAGTCTTTATCCTGACCTGAACGGCATTAAACATGAACATAATTCTTATTATTTAGATTTTTTTGGGTTATTATTGTGGTGGAAATCGGTCTCCTGGACACAGGAACGGTCATGTGAGGTTACAATTAAATGGAGACAGAACGTGTCAAAGGCTGCAACATCTTTTGAAGAAGATGGATGCTTGGAATTGTGTGTTTTTTAATACACAAAATGGCATGCGTGTGTGTGTGTGTGTGTGTGTGTGTGTGTGTGTGTGTGTGTGTGTGTGTGTGTGTGTGTGTGTGTGCGCGCGAATGTGTGTGTGGCTTCACACTTGCTCTTATTCACAGCCCATCTGCTGGTGTGTTCTTGATAAAATCCAGAGAATTATGGGAATGATGAATGGCATGTCAGATGGCTCATCTGTGAGCACTTGTGTGTGCATGTGCGCGTGTGTGAAAGGCTCTCATGCTTTGTGATGAATAAACCCAAGATCAAAATCCTCATATCAGATTAGGAGAAATCTTTGCTAGCATTGCTTTCATAAACACTTCTTGTTTACATGCTGTGTGCCTCACACCTCTTCCCGCTCTACCTTTAACCACACCCTGCCATTTTGTTCACAGCTGCTTCGTGTCTTCGTGTAAGTAACGTTTCATCTGTTTTAAGTGTCTTTTTTCTGTATTCAGAGTTAAGCATGCATAACGATATTGTGAGCGCTGTGGAAAATGATGGACTTAAAACGGCATTCATTTCAGATTAAGTGATGTTTAATATTAAGCCTAGCACCACACTGTGATAGTTTTATGCAGCCACAATATGTGTACAGTTAAACCTTAGATTGTGAGCATAATTTGGACTGGAAGCATGCTTGTAACCCAAAGCACTCATATATTAAAGCAAATTTCCCCCATAAGAAATAATGGAAAGTCACACAATTTGTTCCACAACCCCAAAATATTCCAATTAAAATGATTAATACAAAATATAAAGTAAAAATCAAACATAGTAACCTGCACTTTACCTTTGAAAAAAAATCATGGCTGGTGTGAATGAGAAGTGAAAGGAGGAGGAGGGGGGCTACTGTATAGAACAAGTTTGACAGAAAGTCTCTGTAGGCAATCTGGAATGTTTTTCTTTTTGTGTGATCCTTTTGAGGATTTTGCGGAAATGTGACATTGCATTGTCGTTAAACAGAATCATCTTACTACTTTTTAACCTTTTTCTTCCCGGAGGCTGTTGTTGCAGTGCAGTTACTAAAAAATAGTAACTACACTTGGACACAAAATTTTAAAAAATGCCTTGCACGTGCACACACAAGGTCACTATATTTTAGTAAATAGTATAGGCGCACACATATGTACGATATACAAGTGACGCATGCGCACTGAGACCAAGCTTGAGAGACGATTACCCATAATAATGCAGTATGAGAGAGATCGAAGCCATGAGAGAGAGCCATTGGCTCAGTCAAGATCACATGCCACTCGGCAGATAAAGAACATACTGTATGTACTACTCATATTACAAGTCGCCACTTCTTTATCAAGTTAAAATTTATTTTAAAATGTTGCTCGTCTTGCAAAACACTCGAAGACTAAATTACTCGCAAACCAAGGTTTTACTGTATTACCACACTAATATTTAACCTTTGAATCTGCAGAATACCATTTGACTGCAGTAATAATGCATACTGATAATCTGTTTACCTACTCTGTATATTGTCTTTATGGAATAAAGTGGTCGTATACTGTATGTTATTTGTGCATTGTCTGTATTTATGCCTTTAAAGTCACCAACAGCCAGGACAGGATGGCAATCCATCACATGAGAAACTCACTCACATATTACAGAACAATTCCACCATTTAGACTAATCTGCATGTGTGAGGAAACCCACCAAGCATTGGGAGAACTTGGAGAGCTCCATGCACACAACCTGAAAGCAGGACTCGAACCCTCGACCTTGAAGGTACTGTATCAGGCCGGAATGCTAACCGTTACACCTGTATGCTTCCCGATTTGGAGTTTGTTAGAATATATGTTGTCGTTTTTAAAAAAAAAAATTTTATCCAAGTCTCCAAGAACGAGAGTAAAACTTACATTAACATAAACATCTTTCTGGTTATAATGAACATTCAAGCCCACAACACACAGATGTACTACTGTATGATTCTGGTTCCTCTCAAGGTTTCTTCATTTAAATCATTTCAGGGGGTGGTTTCCTTGCCACCTCATCAGAGACAAACTGATAGTTATCGTCTACCTAGTAGGCTATACTTTGCTGCTTTGTCACAAAGACCACTGTTAAAAGTGCTATATACTGTGGCTTTGCACCTTCTTGGGTCTGGCAGATTTGTTTAATCACGTTTCCCAAATTGTCCATAATCTATGTGTCCTGCAATGGATAGGCACCCTGTCCAGGGTGTACCTCGCCTCATGCCTCTTGGGATAAGCGACTCTGTATACAGAATAAGCAGCATAGTAGATGAATGATTGAAATAATGAATACTGTATAACACCGGTGCTGAATTAATTATTAGTGTAATTACTTAAAAGTCCACTGAGAATGTTGAAGGAAATGGTGTATACAGTAATTGGAAGAGGAAAAAAATCATTATATTCTATTCCTCAATGTCTTCGTGTGTTTCTGGTTTGATCTACTGTAGACGCTATTTAAACATACTGCAGACTTTTCTGTTCATTGTGATTGTGTAATCTGAACGGGAAACCTAGAAAATTATCATAAGCACACACATCACCCAACTCTGAATACGCATAACTTTCTCTGCATTAATCCTGACGTGACTTTTGATCTGTAGGTCACTGAAATCAGTCAATGTTTATAATGTGTGGTTTTGAAATCTAGCAATTTAATGACGACACATGCTGAGTCTCTGATGAGTCAGTCTTTTTTTTTCACATTTTGCGTCACTTGACAGACATCCATAACCAGAGGCTTTGTAGTCTCTATAAAAAATTTTTAAAAAACGCATCCTTATACTAGTTCACTGGGTCAGTGAGAACGAATACCAGCAGTCTAAAAATATTTCATGATTTACTGCTTTGTAATTTAATCACAATTTAGACACAACTCCCTCACGTTGTTTTGATGTTCTCTGGGTTTGCCCTTTGTCCCTGTTAAAAGATTTCTACAGCAACTCAATCTTTTATTGCCACATCTGTAGAATATCAGATTACCGTTAAGAAGAAAACGTTTCCAGTATGTTTTCTCAGAAATCCATGTAATGATGGATCTTAGGGCGGATGTTGTAATAATAATTTTTTAAGAGCTGAAATTTTATTAAGGGTTATAAATTCTTGTTTATGGATACAGGGATATCGCGAAACTTGTTGAAATAGTTGAAATTCTTTTTCTTTGGCATATTTGGAAAAATGTTGCAAACGCAGAGAGAATTTTTTTTTTCTTCTCACATACAGCACTAGATGTGCCCATGAGTTCGTTCGTGTGGAATATAATCGCACACTCATTAAAAAATGTGCATAGAATGAAGGTGTGTTTGATTGCATTTATTAAATAGATTTCAGTTTCACACTCATAAGTGCATATAAAAAATATTACAGCAAAATTTTAAGATGAATTAATGATTTTTTAAAGTTGATTTTTTCATGATAAGGGTGTTTTCCGTCTAAATTTCAAAGTAGCATATCTTCCCTTCCCAGGGGCAGATTGTGATGAAACAAGTCTATATGTTACCTCAAGCTTGCCCAAATACATCTGTCAAAACCCCATTAAAATTAATTCAGTAGTTTTTATGTGATGCGTGCACAAACAAACAGACGGACAAAAATTCCAAAAAACATCTTGATGTGTTCTATTAATCATTAGTACTTCTAAACCTTTTTTCTCGCAAATATCTTTAAAATGTAGACAAGCACACTTTACAGTTTTATTATATGTATAGATGATGGTGGCAGTGGTCGCTCAAACAGTTAATGCTTTGGGATTCTGATTGGTAGCTGTGGAGTTTAAGCCCCAGGAGCACCCTGGTACCCCCTGGATGGGGTCCAATTAATTGCAGGGCACACACATACCATATACACATGCTCTTTCACACACTACGGGCAATTTGGAAACACCAATTAACTGAATCTGCATGTCTTTGGACTGTGGGAGGAAACCTGACTAACAGGAGGAAACCCACCAAGCACGAAGAGAACATGCAAACTCCATGCACACAGACCCCGAGGCAGGAATCAAACCTGGAGGTGTAAAGCGACAGCGCTAACCCCTAAACCACCACGACGCCTGCTCCTAGACTTGCATTATACAGTATATTTCATTTTATGTTTTGGGTCTTTTGTCACAACATGCGAAATGTGATGAAACTATTGCATAGAGGCAGTAAACAGAACATTAGCTTAAACAGCACCGGAGTATGACTTTAACCATGTCTGTCCATGTTGTGAGTTTTCTCAGAGCCTAATTTCTCCGAAAATAATTCTTGGCTGGTGCTTTTAAAGGAAAAAAAAAATGTGGACCCTAATCAATCTATGGTTTCAAGCGTTTTTGCTATTAATTAAACGTATGATGGAAAACTACTGGTCAGTTGATGTAATCATACAGAATCATACTGCAGATTTATTAATGAAAGCCATTACTCCTTTAACATACAGTTTTCAAGGACGCGCAGATTCACGGCCTGATGAATTCACGTTAGAATGCAGGTCAACATGTCGAGTAAATCAATACCGGCGTTCATATCGGCGCTGATGAAACACAAATAAATGTATGCGTGTCAAGACTTAAAAGACTTAAAGCTCTTTCAACATATAGAGCTGTGTGTGTGTGTGTGTGGAGGGATGGATAGATTGAAAGATTTGATTTATTGCACATTTTTACTTTTTTAAGTTCATTTATTCACAACAGTGTAGCCTAATCATATATGCATACACTATTGGTCAGCACGACACTTGCTGCAGGGTGGTTGCGTTTCTTAATTAATCATGTTTGACATAGTAAAGATTCAGTTTTTAAAAAAAAAAATCAAGAGCACTGGAAAGTATTTCTAAATCTCACAGCCTTTAAACAGCCACTGTTTCTTTTCATTACAAACAAATTCATTTCTCAGATTTCAGAATCTCTTTCCAAATTTTTGAACTGACTTGGCATCAAAGTGTTTTGTTCCCCCCAGTGCTGATTGCATTCTTGCTCTCTCTTTTTTCAATCTGTATTTTCCATTTCTTTCCATCATGGATTGAGTCAAAGCACAGACTTTTTTTATTTAAAGTTTTGTCAGCAAATTATATATAAAGTCAAATCCAACCAAAAACATAAGGGATATGGATGTGCATGTGTGCATCAACAGAGAAAACAAAACAGCGACAACCAAAGATGCAAGACAAAGAACAAACTAAAACACAGGCTATAAATAGACAAACTAATCAGAAGGTAATAAAACACAGGTGACAATTTATTTACGACTCTGAGAATTTACGAATTCTGGGAATTGAAGTCCAGCACAAATGTCAACATATGAGTTCTAAAAACACAAAAGTTCACAAACACACACACATAAAAAGGAACAAGCACAGGAAAATCACCATAAGATTTCATAGTCAACAATCTTATGCAACAAATAACCCTCACATGCAAACAACAAATAAACAAATCACCCAGAGAACAAAAGAATCCCCACATACTGTGCTAACAGCCTATATGAAAAACAAATAGACAGCAAATAAACAAATATTCCGCAGATTAAAACATTTCATATACTGTAGCACACAAACAAATACATAAACATCTTATACCAAAATTAAATAAATAATAAGAAATAAACAAACAATCCTCACATATAGGTGCCTTAATTAACAAAAAAATACATAATCCTCACAGTCAAACATCTTATACTAAAAATAAGCAAACAATCCTAAAACAAAAATCTATTAAATTTAAATTTAATTTAAATTTAAAAAATAAACAAATTATCCTTACACACAAACACCTTATACTAAAAAAATAAACATATAATCCTCAAACAAATATCGTTTTACTTAAGAAATAAACAAATAATCCTCACATAAAAACACCTTATACTAAAATAAATAAATAATCTCACATATAAACATCTTATTTAGCAAAATACTACTACTACTACTACCAGAAATAATAATAATAATAATAATAATAATAATAATAATAATCTTCAACTAAAAGCATTTTATTCTAAAAAAAAAAGCAAATAAACAAATAATCCTTACATGAAAACATCTTGGACAACAAATACACAGATCATCCTCACACACAACCATCTTATTCAAGAAATAAACAGCTAATCCTCACATGAAAGCATCTTATACTAAAAATAAACATACAGTACAATCCTCACATACAACAAATAAACAATCCTTCAACAGTAAATAAACAAAAGAATACTCATATACTAACATCTTAGCTGAAGAATAAATATTGAGTTCTCACAAACAAAAAAACATCTTTTATGTTAAATAAATAAATAAATAAATAAATAAATAAATCATCACATGCAAACATCTTAGACAGCAAATAAAAATAATCCTTATATACAGTACACATATTTTATTAAACAAATAAACAAAGAATCCTCACACACAAACACTGCAGTACAAGAAACAGCTAAGTTCCTGATGAGAAACTGATAAGGAAGAGAAGATGCTATGAATAATTCATTTAATTCTTTTTTTTTTTTATTTAATACAAGCTCAAGTTTTCTATCTGATCCAATGCATATATAGTCTGAGGGCTGTTTTCATGAACAATGCACAACCAGGCCAGGGGTCATGATCCGGATGATTGATTGAAGGAGGTTTTGAGTCAAATGCATGTGAAATGAGAATGCCTGGCAGCACAAAGTGGCCGTGATTAAATATTGATCCGCTGCCGCTATTTGAACAGCTTCCTAATGAGAGCTCATCTACATGTCAATCACTGCTGTCCGGCATCAGAACGACCTACTTGTCGATTATTATGGGTATGATTTTAAATACTGTATACTACGATGTCTTGCTGATAAAATGTCAAATTTAGTCATTTTTTAAACAAAAGCTAATAAAAACTCCACAAATATGCTCCATATGATTCTCTCCACTGGAGGAGGAGATCTCAACTCAAATTATCAGTCAGAATTATGCATACCACATTTATATTCCCATCTTTATCTTTGCATTTTTTTTTTTTATGCAATCCCAAGAGGTGTCAATCAAACCATTCCAGGCTGTTATGAAGCACATTTATTTATTTATTTATTTATTTTTAAGTCATGTGCACTTAAAGTGCAAACCATAAACATGCACTAAAAGAGCTCTGAGCTTCTTCAGAGTGTAGTAAAGTGATGGAGAGCAGGCACACTTCGGTAACAGTGAGCCTCTGCGAGCCCTTCGTGGCTAATTTATGAGTGAAATCTCATCCCCGGCGTGCGATTCCAATGCCTCTGCTTTTGATTAAGTGCCAATCTGTGCCCTCATCAGCACTATCAGAGCAATGATCTCTCCAACAGTATCTCTGCACGCACACACACACACACACACACACACACACACACATTTATATATCCACCTGCATATGCACACTCATACACACATCCCTATTTTTCAGGCGCTCCCTCACTCTCAGACACAGAGGTAATAGATCTCCCATTTGGCTGTAAACTGGGCCATTATTCAAGACGTCAGCATTAAGGACCCAGGGTGATCACTCTCGACATGGCATTTCAAAACACCGGCACCGACTGCCTGGTACACGCTCGCTCTGACAAGGTCTGAGCCCAAAGATACAAACAGCACTGTTACAGCTCAGGTCTGTTCATGCAAAAACCTGCAATTCTAGTCGTTACAACATGACTGGGCTGCCGGTATAGATTCCTTTATTTGAAAGCCATTGAACATCTAATTCCACCCTTGTTTGACAAATAAGGTTAAAGCAAGCCAGACACGGTGCTACACGGAACTACTGGGTGAGAAACGCATAGAGTTATATATAGACAAGGCAGCCTGTATGTAATCTCAGCTATGAGCTCTAGTAGCCTGGAACTGGAAATGTAAATCACAGCATGACATAATGGTGATTATAAGGACGATGTGATGCACGGTCACACTTATTTATAAAGGAACGCTTTATTTTTTTAAAACTGTGCAAAAATGCATTCTGTTCGTCAAGGCTGTGTGCATTCAATTATCCATTCATTCTTGAAAATGGATTAATGTGAAGGTTTTACTGTATTATGAAATTTTACCATTTAAGTATTGGGTGATACTAAAACAATAACGCTTTGCTAACAAAATGTTCAAACATGAAATACTATTAAGTTGAAAAAACAAAAACAAACAAATATAATAACAATGTGTACCTGTATAAAGTCTGCAGACCCCTATGAAAAATGTCAGGTTTTTGTTTTGCAGGAAGAGAGCGAGAGCGAGAGAGAGAGAACCAAAATAAACCATATCAGATCTTTTTTCACCTTTTCAACCTTCAACATTTAGGGAAAGAGAGCGAGACTTTCTGGTTCCATAAATATCCAAAGATTGGCATTTGTAGCGATCTAAAGTATGTATGCGATGTAAAGATATCAACCTCTATCATAATGAAAGCCCCAGTCCTATAGATGAAAAGAAACAGATGCATAACATGATACAGCCACCACCGTGCTTCACCATTCACCATGAGCATGGTGTCCATTGGGTGATAAGGTGTCTTTTCTTTTTTTTTTAGATTTATGCCATTTTTATCCTGCATGTTGATACATGGTTTAGGTGGGATAAATCACTGTGTGCCATTGTGTTTCTTTTTCCTATAGTCTAGACATATAAAGAATACAGCTCTTAGATTTGACTTTGCATGTAAAGACATGCAGATTAGGCTAATTGCCATTTCCAAATTGCATATTGTGTGGGAATGATTGTGTGCCCTGTGATGGATTGGCACCATGTCCAGGGTGTACCCTGCCTCATGCCCTAATTTTCCTGGGATAGGCTCCAGGCCCCCTGAATACAGGATTAAGTGGTATAGACCATTTTGCCTGACAATTTTTTTTTTTCTGAATGCAAAGGAATGCCACAACATACAATATCAAAAACAAGAAAGAAAAACAATTGCCAAAAAGTTTTATTAGTTCCCCTTTGACAAAAAAGAAGAGATTTGAGGTTATCAGCCATCGATTGAGCAGACGAGGCTAATCCTGGTCTAAGATGAGCCTCTGTTGGAGATCACAGGCACCATTGTATCTCGCGTAGCATAATCATGAAATAAATGCTCGGTAAATTTAACGCCGTCAATATCAAATACACATGGTGTGCCGTACATGTGTTACGTTTGATCATTTAGAGTTCACGCAGGGGATAAACTGGGCTGAGGTTGTGCTCATGTTTTCAACAGCATTATTAAGCTTCTCATATTTTTATGCTAAATCACTGATTGCTCAAATGATCAATTAGGTCGATTTTGTCTCAGTCGAATTGTTGCAGCAGGGACATGCTCAGGCATCGCCTGCAGGTAACATTTAATGCTTTTCACCTGTGCCTTATTAGAGTTATTTATTGGTGGTGGTTTTGTTGGCAAGGAGAACAACCCAGAGAGAGAAGTTGTTTTTAATAACAGAAGGACATTATGACATTTTACTTATAGTTTAACATTAAATCTTCCTGTATCCTGAAAAGTGCAACGCGCTTGAAAGTGTGCATGTATAAAGAATACTCATTGCCATTTCCACTTTATCCTGTGCGTCATGGAGCCTATCCCAGGAGACTTGTACCCCAGGAGGAGGCGGGGCACACCCTGGACATGGTGCCAATCCATTGCAGGGCACACGCATACAGTACACACACTCACACACTATGGGCAATCTGGGAACGCCAATTAACCTAACCTGCATGTTGTTCGACTGTAGGAGGAAAACGGAGAACCCGGAGGAAATCCACCAAGCACAGGGAGAACATGCAAACTCCATGCACACAGAGGAGGGAATCCATGGGGATAATTCAACCCAATGACTTATCATTATTTGAATATGTGGATTTGTATTTGAGTCAGACAGGTGAGGCTTTCTCCTTGTCCTTTTGTCGGTTGTACTTGGTAATGTCACTGTGATATACTGTACGTACACAAATATATCTACAGGCAGATCGTCAGCTGCGATTGCGAGTGCAATTTTTTTGCTTTAATTCTTTCTACTCCATAACGCCGTACTGGATTAATTCAGTGCCATGGGATGCCACTCGAACATCTTAAATGCCAATTTAACTCCTGCTGAGATTTAATTTTACGCATAATATGCACTCACATTATACCACTCCAACTATCACATTCATCTCTGTTCTCATATTCCTCAATGGCCCCCTTGAAACATTATGAAGTGCATTGCCTTGTTTTAAATGTAAGACAGAAAAAACAAACCCCTCAGTTATAATTATGGATCAACTGCAAGGCATTTAATTTTTTTTTTCTCATACAGTATAACTTGGCCTTGGACAAAATTATTTTGACCTTGCATCAATGACCCATTGATAATGATTAAGGCCGTTCAAGTCAAACTGGGACTTGTGATGAATTTTCTCGTGATTTAAGGTTTAAAACCGAATGACCTTCACAAAAGACTTCAAGGACAATAAGGTGATGAGACTCTTTGAAAACATTTGAAAGGTGCAAACATCCAAACTAACATTGACCAACACCACTTGCACGTTACAGGAACCCGGCTGGGAGTTATTGCTCCATCCCCCGTACAGCCCTAATGTATGGGACATTAACTCTCCTGATACCTTCAAATTTACTAACATCTTTTATCCTTGGGGTCAATTAAAATTGTTACCCAAATTTATGTATAAAAGTCACTGAATATGCAGCAAAAAAAATTAAATCATTAATTTTGAGACTTTAAACATTGAATGGAGTCGAAATTACACCATATATAATAGACAGGTTAAAGGAACTCCTGGGAGGCCAGCGTTTTAGACGTGATATACTGTAGGCAGTCCGATCATGGCTTTAGCATTCTGAGATTCTGGCATTCTACCTTGATAGTATCCAAGCATTAGATATGCGCATTAGTGTAGCAGGGGATTATATAGAGAAATTTTTTTTTTAAATTTACGCTCATGACTGTGTGCAAAAAAACAAAACAAAAAAACAATCAAAAGTCCTGGTTTGACCTGAATGCCCTCTTATTTAAGTGTGGAGACATATTTCAGTGAAAAGAGATCATTTCCAGTTTCAGCTCTTTGTAAGTCAGAACTACAGTATAGTGAATAACATGACAAACCGCATTTATTTGTTGTATTTACTTCCAGAAAGAAAAAAAAACAGGCTTCTGAGTAAATAACTACTATAAAAAGTTAGTAATAAAATAACCTAAGTTTGTGGTTCTTTTTTCCATACTGTATGTTGTCAGAAGTAGATGGGAAAAAAAAAAAAAAAACACACACAGCTAATGCAGTTGTGAAACTGCTTAATATATCTGAGCTGCGGCTTCACAACTAAAAATGTACAAAAAGAATGAATAAATATAAAAATGCTCTTTTGGAGCAGGCTTGTTATTCTGTAATCTATGGGGCTCTGAAATCCCAGCACACTCATGCTACATAATCCATATTAAACCGGATTTGGAGAAATAATGAATACGAATATGAGATATGAATTAAATAAATAAATCTAAATAATGAAAAAAAAAAAACAGCTCAAAGATGCCTCGTAAACAAGACATCAGTAGTGCAGTATGAAGTACCACAACAAAAGCGGAAAAGCATTGCAATCCATTAATCCTCATGCGAAGAGAAGCAGCCTTAATCCATGTGGAGAGAGAAATCCAGGCCTCCAGATGTCTGTGCGAGATTAAACCGTTCACAGTTTCATATGCTTTCCGCTCACTGTAGGATCAACATGTCCGCAGGACCCTCAGGGGCGGCTGCTTTGGCACATTTTGTTTTCTGATACGTTAAATATTTAACACTGATCCATGTTTCTTAATAATGAAATATTTACCGAATGATCTGTATATTTTTTGGGAGGAAATATACAGTACAGAACGATTGGCAATCTGTGAAAGAATGCCGACTTTATTAGGTCAAAGCTTTTCTCGTTTGTTATGGGCAAAGAGAAAAACATGGCCAAAATGTCTAACAAGAATCAGCGCCAGAAAAGGTCTCATACATTTATGCATTGTTATTTTAAAGCAGAAAATAAACCCAAGCAAAATAATTTATTCTGCGAAACTCTTACACCTGCCAGTCAAGGAGCGTTTACATACTGTACAGCACGACTACTGCGCATGAATGTGTATAAATGCAGAGTATGTAAAGACTCCTGTGTTGAAAAATGCTCTGCAATAAGGAGAGGTTTAAAGCAAGGGGATTATCTAGAGCTAGAGATATGGACCAATGCCAAATATGAGCTTGGGCCAAGAAGATAAAGAGTCTCAAATTAAATTCAGGTTCAACTCGTTGATCATGTCAGCAGCTACAGTATGATTTTCTTTGAGGCTCAAAAGCCTTTTTAGGTATTGCTTGACTAAAGAGAGCACGAAACATTCCCAGAACTTACAAATGTTGTTCTTAAAATATACAAAAAACAATAAAAATGAAAAAATCATCAGGGAACATAATCCAAACCATTTCAAGAGCATTAACGTTATCTCGAAACATTCCCAAAACATCCAAAAAACTGGACAGATATCCTTAAAGAACATTTTTCTAATCTAAAAACTTAGATTGGGACTATGATGTAGACGGCACAGTAATCTCCACTATAACAGAAACAAATCGAGATTATACCTACTGTAAGCTCCTGCTGTACACAATATGATATAAGTTTTCATACATGTCTGCTGTATATGTTTTATTGTTTTTTTTCCATTTTTCACTCTTTTTTTAACTGTAAGAATTATTTCAGATATCTATGAAATAATTTAATAACCCTTTTTTCACTCTAGCTGCTCCTTAGCATAACTGTACTGTTGTCTGCTTTCTAGATGGCAAGGTAGGATTGGTGGTTAAGGTTTTGTATTGCCGCTGTTGGACCCTTTAGGAAGGTCCTTCACCCACACAAGCTTGGTCGACCCGACCCTGCAAATAACATCCAAAAAAATGACATATATCTCACTCGGTGACATGTAGACAGACTTATATCATATCATGCCTGATTTATAAATTGAATTGCAGGTTGTGTTTCTGCAGACTCACTGTAGGTTTGGTATAAGAAGCGAAATCTTGTTTTTTTTTTCAACTTTTTAAACATTAATACAAATGTTCGCTGCTTCATGGAATAATCCTTGATTCACACAATCAAAATGAACTGATACAGTAATGTGTATAATAAAACCCATAAATAACAAATCAGTAACCAAATTCCAGCCTACTGTAGAAGCAAATGTCCTGAAATCCAAGAATCGTTTCAGCGGTTTGTGAGCAGCTCGCTCGATTAACACGCTCAGTCAGTTTCTGTCATGTTGGATTTAAAGTTCACCAGAAAATGAACAGAAAATCCATTAAGCAAACATTTGCAGCGTTCCAATTTGGAAGTTGCTTTTTACCTCGAATTCAGCCGAATCAATTTGTATCAGCTTCACTGAAATGGACAGTTTTCAGTGAAGGATTCAGTGAACGCGAATCGACCTTTTCATCATTAGCATAAAATACGCTTTACGTTCACAGCAGTGAACTAGCTAACTAGTTTGATTAGTTACCATACTGTAACTTCTAAAGCAGTAGCACAGTTTTGCTTGGCTAGCTTGATGTTAGCTAGGATAATTATTGTGTTTAGCTAGGATAATTATTGTGTTGTGTAAGTGAAGCCTTTCGCCACACAGAGACTCTGCTAGGCTCAGTTTTGATGTTGCATGAGGTACAGCGCATAAAAGTTAAGCTCACCAGCTAAGTTTGTTAGACCTTTGCTTGGTGGCTATCACATGACAGTGTGATTTGGGTACAAATCTACAAAGCTATTTTGACTGTTTTAAAATGTCTGATCCATCCAGCTGTCCAGGAACCATGAAGGCCAATGGTGATTATCATTGTACTGTATGTATTCCCATGGTATGACCGTGGTAGGCCCTCCAGTCAACATTCACACGCATTCACACACTACGAGCAATGTGGAAACGCCGGTTAGCCTAATCTGCATGTCTTTGGACTGTGGGAGGAAACCCGAGTACCCGAAGGAAACCCACCAAGCAACGGGAAGAGAACATGCAAACTGGATCCAACCCTGAACCTGGAGGCGCAGGCTGACAGTGCTAACCACTACGCCATTGTACCACCAAGAGACTCATACAAAACATATATTTAACGTATGATGTCGTATGAGAAAACGTGACTTGGTGATTAGCCTGATAAAGAGTCGGGTATATTTGTGTTGCTTTGACGGGGATGTGTGTGCGATCTTTGCTCATCGAACCATGAATTTAATTCATTTTCATCAAAAAAATGATTTAAATGGGACGTCAGATGCGAAGTGACATAATTAGACTCAGTGTGTGGAGTAATAGGGAAGAGAGTGAGGTAGAGAACGAGAGCTGGAGCCATAACCCTGAAAATAATACGATCGTAACTGCACATCTGCTGCTTTTACACACACGTATACACACAGAGGCACACGCCTGTCGTTCTCCCTTCCTCCCTCGCTCAGCCTCACCCTCAACCACACACACACGTACACGCACACGCACACACATACACATATCGGCTGTGTTTTCCTTGGGCGCCCTCTCTCTCCCTCGGTCTCTCCTGTCTCCTTAGTGACAGTGTTGAGGCCTCTAAATAAGACGCTGCTTACTATTCAGACACGGCTCTGTTGAGATAGTGCAGGCTTTGCAGTAATGTCCTCCCCCTCCTTTTCTTCTCCCCACACTAACTCAAGGCCTATTCTACCATCCTGTCCTATTAGATTACACTGGAAAAATTACATTCCATCAAAGGGACTTTGCATTCATTGTGGTCTGGGCTTCCCTATTATTAAATCTCTGTCGATCCTATTCAGGTTCCTTCATCGGCTCGAAGAATGAACTGACAGACAAAAAAAAAAAAAAGGGACGGCATTATGCTTTCAGCTCATCCACAAAGTGCAGCGCTGACAGAGACAACCGTGAGCATGCAGTACTTAAATTAAGGGAGGTGTACTGAAAAAACGTCCAGTCTACCTACTGGAAGTGAAGACACCTTTTCCAAAGAGAAGCACATTAAGAGTGCTTGAAATGATTGAACAGTGCAGAATTTTTAAAAACGTTGAACATTGCTGCATGAAATTTTGACCCTCAAGGTCAGAGTAGCTGCAACTTTTTACTTTACAGCTAATGATACAACTGGTAGTTCTAGATCGGATCCATAAGTGGTGATATAGAGCATTACAGCACTGGGACGTATAACTACACTGTACATGTATGTATCACTCTACCACTCTACATTACCAGTGTTCTAACAATCATTAACACCTGAACAAGGATTCTAGCTTTCAATTTTACACCATTTGAGATTCAACCCTACAACAGTCAGTTAGCTGCGACTATTCTATATCAAAATTGACTTTAGG
The DNA here is from genome assembly GCA_003987875.1 of Clarias batrachus. Classification (NCBI taxonomy): domain Eukaryota; kingdom Metazoa; phylum Chordata; class Actinopteri; order Siluriformes; family Clariidae; genus Clarias; species Clarias batrachus. The sequence goes on from QMIH01001264.1 coordinate 94,756, forward strand.
ACTGTCCAACACCTCCATGGTTTATTCTCTTCGTCCTATGGCTACACAGTCTTAATATGAATTTAAACTACTTTCACTGCTGGCAATTTCACTAACTGTTAAATATGTAGGCGGCACGATGGTGTAGTGGTTAGCACTCACGCCTTGCACCGCCAGGGTCCAGGTTCTATTCCCAGCCAGGTTCGATTCCCGTCTCTGTGTGCATGGAGTTTGTGCTTGGTGGGTTTCCTCCAGGTACACCGGTTTCCTCCCACAGTCCAAAGACATGCAGGTTAGGCTAATTGGCGTCCCCGAATTGGCCGTAGTGTGTGAGTGGGTGTATGTGTCTGTGCCCTGCGATGCATTGGCACCCTGTCCAGGGTGTACCCCGCCTTGTGCCCTAAGTCTCCTGCGATAGGCTCCAGACCCCACGTGACCCTGAATACAGGATTAAGCGGTATAGAAGATGAGTGATTGAGTGAGTGAGTGTTAAATATGTGTTGGAAGAGCAAAAATAACTGCTTAAAAAAAATAATCATAATCTGTCTATAGTTAATGGTGTTTGTAAAATAGTTGTATAAATGCAATATCACACTCAAGGTCATGCTGTTGTACTGAATATCAGCATGGCTGTGATTCAGTCATTAGCATGATGGCATGTCCTAGTTTGTTTGTACTCTTTTTGAGATTTAAAGTTTATGATTATGATTTTTTGTTTATTCAACCAGTTATTTTGCTCCATTAACATATATTTATCCATTCACAACTGACAGAACTAACCAACCATGACTGGCAGAGCTGGCTACTGATAATTACCTTTTGACAGTTGTGTTAAACTCTTACCGGTCCTACAGTATGTAGCCAATAGGTGAAGATATTCAACCATGGAGGTGGTGGACAGTTCTGTAAATCTCTTCATGTCTCCACTTATTCCACTTTTAATTGTTGTAGAGTTAAATCCAATCCAAATGTCAAAAAATGGAAAGCTAGCACCCTAATGTATGTAGTGTGTAGAATCCCCTGTTCAACGCCAAGTAGTGCTCTTCTTAAAAGGGGTTAACGATTATTTCAACACCTGTGATGTGGTGTGATACATACTGTATCGTTACACGCCCCAGTGTTGTCATGCTCTATATCAGCACTCATGGGATGCCTTTTATTCTCTCCCTTAGCTTTGAGTACGGTGTGCTACTGTATATGGTGGGCAGTTCATTCCTCAATCTCCCAGAAACACTCTTTTACTGTTCTTGTCATAAAATATCATGTCCCATCAGTGAATAGAAACTCCATAGATGTGATAACCTGGTCAGTCAGTACATTCAGGTCGTCAACTGACTTCATTTTATTGCCGCATAGACCTGAGCAACTGAAGCAACCCTCCGATCATAACACCGCCTTCAGAGGCTTGTACAGTGGACACTAAGCATGATGGGTGTGTTGCTTCTTCTCTGCATTTGGCAGACGCCCTTATCCAGAGCGATTTACATTTTTATCTCATTACATCTGAGCAATTGAGAGTTAAGGGCCTTGCTCAAGGGCCCAACAGTGGCAACTTGGTGGTTGTGAGGTTTGAACCTGGGATCTTCTGAACCGTAGTCCAACGCCTTAACCACTGAGCTACCGTAATTAAAAGTAAATGCACCCATCAGTCTGGAATAGGGTCATTGTTCCATTGTTCCAAATTCTCAGCTTTACGCAACTTTTGATTACTTTTTAATTACGCTCACTAAAAAGTGATTTTCTTATGTTTTTTCTTTTCTCATTATTAGTGTTTTTTCTTATTATTGATGTGTTAAAGCATTCTTAATCCAGTTTCAGTCATTTTGAATCAACTTAGTTGTTTTCTTTTTTTTTTTTTTGCTTGATGCAGGAAAATGCTTTGACCCTTATGAAACAGTGCATTTTTTATTTGATTACTAATTAAAAAGCATGTTTGCTTAATTATTGCTACAGTATACCGTATGTAATGTGGATTGTCTGTGTAAGAAGTATATTCCTATCATAATGTACTGTTATAGAAGCTACATGCAGTCTTTCCCTCAAGAGGCGCCTTCATTTTTTCTCTCTTAAAGTCTAAAATAATAAATGCAGCTTATTATGTTACTAAGAAACTGTAAACGTTTCTGTCCTGAAAAAAAAAAATCCTACAAATGTGTTCTTTGCATTTTCTGCATTTCGCACATAAATTAACAACAGGTGTACAGCCAGTATCCACGGTACCGGCCCAAAGCGAGCAAGGACATGCTAATGATTTGCCCATGTTTAAAATGACTTTAAGCTTTGCTTTATGTCCTTGTTCATAAATATACAGTAATATCAGTGGGACACAAATGAAGGCCCATATGTGTAATCATACAGAAAGATATATCGATCTGAGAGGATAAAATGTCTGGAGAAGCCATTGGATCCTAGTTGGTGAGTCATCTTCATTCTGAATCATCACCAATTAATTGCCACAAATGACTCAAGCGACTCCAAATGATTTATTAAGCATCTGGAAATATCGAGTGACGAAACACGGGCAGAATATTCGGACGCAAATCAAACGACCCGTTTGAAATGTTTGTGCGAGTTCAGGTTTTTTTTTTTTGCATATCAATAGGGTTATGTTAAGGTGACTCAGGAGCTGCGCTTGCCAAACTCGGCTCTCGTGAAATTGCACCCTGGAAACGTTGCTGTTAAGCCGTCATATTTGAAGTTTCTGTAAATGATATGACATGCAGAGGATGAGACGTGCTCTCTGAACAACCGCGCAGTGTTCAAAACCATGTCAGCATTAATATCTCGGTTTGTGTTTGTATGTCGGTCTGTTCAAATGGTGGATGCCATGGAGAAACTGTGTGCGTTCCCACATGTTTGAAAACGGGCAGGTCAGGACTATTCCGAACCAGGCCACTGCACTGTTTCCTAGTTACAGAAGTGCCAAAATCTGCATCTTATCAACATTTATGATTTCTAAGGACCTTGCGAAGGTAATGTTGGAGAAAGCAGAACAAAAAATAAAAAAATTTAAATTTATCATCTGGCAGAAGCTACTTGCACAAACAATTCCACATTCTAACAAAATGACACATGCTTCTGGCTCGACCACTATGATGACAATAGAGCGCTTTTACTGCAGGAGCTCATTAAAGTAAACATCAATGACGCCCATCATAACACTTGCAAAGATCCTTTTAAGAGGGACATTCAAGGCAAACTTGGACTCGTGATGAAATTTCTCATGAATGAGGGTGTAAAACTGATTGATTTTTAAAGGAGACTTCAAACACAGTACGGTGATGAGGCTCTCAGCCATTAAAAACATTTTAAAGAGGGCTATCCATCCGTGAATGTCGATCTGGACTGAGGTGGCTCAGAGCTCACTGCAGTTTTTTTGCAGGACAATGCACAATCTTACACTGCCCGTTGCATCATTTTCACATTAGAGGACTTTAGCTGGGAGTTATTGCCATATCCACCATACAGTCCTGACCTCACTCTATTTTTGGCCATTAAAGGAGTTCCTGGGAGGCCAGCGTTTCAGGTGTAATACAGGCAGTCTGATCATAGCTTTGGTGTACTGGGGAGACTTGATGGTACACAAGCACTTGTGAACCACTGGGATAAGTGTATTAGTGTAGCAGGGGATTACTGTATATAGAGAAATAAAGGGAGTTTTAACTCTCATAACTGTGTTCTTGGTTTCCTCAGGGGTACTCCGGTTTCCTCCCACAGGCTAATTGCCATCCCCAAATTCGCCGTAGTGTGTGAATGCGTGTGTGATATGTGTGTCCTGTGATGGATTGGCACCCGGTCCAGAGTGTACCCCGCCTTGTGCCCGAAGCATCCAGGGATAGGTTACAGCCACACACACCCCCCACCACCACTCCCGACTCTGAATACAGGATTAAGTCATGAGAAGATGAGTGAGTGAGTGAGTGAACTGTGTTGTTTTAGTCAGCACAATCAAATGTTCTGGTTTGCTCCATGTAGTAAATTGGATAAAAGAGTCAGGTTATGTAATCTACTTTGAGGATATGAAAATATCTGCTATTGTTTGTCTTCCGGCTGCTCTTTTTGAGGCGTCGCCACAGTGGACCATCAAATCCACACACAGATTTTACACCTGTTTTCTGATGCAACCCTCCCATTTTATCCAGGTTTGCATCCAGTGGCTGGGGTTTGGGCATTGGGAGGGACTTGAACCCATATCTGCTGCATGGCAGGTGAGAAACCTAGTACTGTTAGAAACAAATATCAAAGCTAATGTTATCCCAACACCAAGACTTTACTGAGGCTGTTATCATTCTGTACCGTCAAATATAAGAAAAGATAATACAGAAATTCATCATGGCCCTGAATTCAAGTAGCCCATTCACTGAAGGAGAAAGGACACACAATGTGAAAAAGATGTGCCACAAATAAAACTGTGCAACAAGTAAACGTCAGCCAATACAGAAATATTAGACATGGCTGTGGTTTCTTTTCTGAATAAAGAAAAAAGAAAACTTTATTTTTTAAGCATACTTTCTGGTGCGAAGCTACCACGCTGTCTGACTCGCGTTCACAAACAATATAATGTATTTGTGTACAAACTCAGAAGATGAACAGACCACACTTCCATGTCTGTGATTGGTCATTATAAATGAGACTTAGAACATCATGATTGATTGATTTGAGAGGAATGGCTTTGAGGATTGGAATGTTCTTCCAATAGTGGTCCAATAGTTGGGTGTCATCTGTGTATCTGTATAATAGAAGGGAGTTTGAGGTACAATTGAGTTTATTTGCTGCAAAAAAAAGAGTTTTCTTAAAATAAGATAACAAGATGGCGGTTTGGTGGTTAGCACTGTTGCCGATGTCCTCCAGGGTTTGGGTTCAATACCCATCCAGGTTTGATTCCTGCCTTGCCGTGCATGGAGTTTGCATGTTCTCCCCATGCTTGGTGGGTTTCCTCCGTTACCAAATTGCCCATAGTCTATGAATGAGTGTGTGTGTCCTGCAATGAACTGCCACCCTGTCCAGGGTGTACCCCTGTCTCGTGCACTAAGTGTCCTGGGATAGGCTCCAGGACCCCCGTGACCCTGTACACAGGATAAGGTGGTATAGCCAAAGAGTGAGTGAGTAAGATTACTACAAACCAAATATAAGTTTATTATTTCCAACAATTTTAACCCCCTGAAAAATTGCTTTATTGGCAAATAATTTTGCTAGTTTGGTTTAGTTTTGTTTATTTTTTAAAAGAAGCAAAATTGGCCAATTTGGGAATGCCAATTAACCTAAACTACATGTCTTTGGACTGTGGGAGGAAACCAGACAAGGAAACCCACCAAGCACAGGGAGAACATGCAAACTCCATGCACACAGTGACGGGAATCAAACCTGGCCGGAAATCGAACCCGGACCCTGGAGTTACAAGGCGACAGTGCTTGTTGTAAACTTATTTCATGGAATTATAGATAGTTTTGGCTAGATTCAAGAATATTTAACTTGCTAAGATCTAGGATGTTCACATTTCATGTAGCGTTCTCTTGGCTAGCTTAACGTTTTTTAATTCGAAAGTTTTTTGGACGACTAGATGCCGAGCCAATGGTGCTAAAGCTGTCGAGCATGCTGGTTTCTGTGCACCTTGAGGAAATTGTGTTCGTGCCACGAATTTTTACATGATCAATAATGTCAATAAGCATGTGACATGATTTCAAACATCTGCATCCAGTACTGTCCCCTTGTTCGGCACAGATGTTAGACCTACAGTTTAATGGGAGAACTATTGAGTAATCCCAGCACCACTCGCGTCTCCAGGGAGAGCACCATAAACCGTTTCCACCCCACGGCCTCGACGCACTGTCAACGCGCGTTGATTCATTCGAACATGCGTTCCCCATGGGTGGCTTTTGAAGTGTTCGTATACGAGCTGGCTTTAATGAAAACTCTGAAAAAACCGCACAAGTGTTTTCACAAGCTTTTGGAACATATTCAGCGAGATGAGAACCATTCGGTACCGCGGCAATTAACACCAACGGTCGCGATGCTGTTACTTGAAAGGATAGCTACGCTGCTCGCCGCGATAAATACGTGATAAACGAGGATTTGCGCCATAAAGATGTTAAGCAGAGGGAAATCATTCCTGGCGGGATCGAGCCCGTCGTGACGCGCCTCGTCAGGGAGTCTCATGGGAGAGGGGGGGGGAGGAAATATCGCTTCCTTTTCAGGCCCAAAGATCGCAAACTATTTTGATGTATATTTCATCTGCTCCCAATTTTTCATCCAGAGAACATTTATTCTCACTCTCTCTCTCTCACCCTCTTTCTTTGCAAATCTCTCTTTCTCTCACTTCCCCCCGCCCTGCTTTCTCTGGAGCATCATAAACATGTTTGAACCAGTCAAGTGCTCGCTCTCGCTCTCTCGGCGCTCATAAATCCAGGCGTATGGTTTGACACCTCACCGAGAAGAGAGGAGCTCTGCGCACTCCCAGCTGCACCATTGCTCTCTCTAATGCACTCTCGGCTCACTCCGGAGGTGCATCTGTTTAAAATCATTCTCCATTTTAGCTCGATTAATCATATCCACACTTAGGACTTACACTCGAATAACATGTTAGAAGCTCTGCTGTCAGATCCGAAACCCGACGTGCCAGGACGGTGATTTGTACCGAGATTAGCAACGTACTTCCCTATCAGTTTTCCCCTTTACCAACGCCGGGCCTTTAAGATTTTAAAAGACGTTCCTACGGGAATTCTGGGAAGCCAATCAAAGGTAGCAGTCGTGGGGGTTTTTTGCCTCACGCCCTTGCCTGCGCAAATCACAAGTTGTTTTCGCTTAGCACTTTTTGAGACACTCCCTCGGAGATCCGAGTCAGATAAGTTTCACTCAGCCATAAAACATGGCTTATAGCAGAAACATGGGCAATAAATAAATCAGAATATCAGTCTGCACTCAACACACACACACTCATACCCCAGGCGCTCCATATGGAAGCCATACGATCTGCTTGAACCATGTGTAATATCCATCACAGGACCGTATCCATCGTGCGGCGAAGGCATTTGATTCCGTCTGTGATGTTGTCGCATTATATCCAAGAAACACATCGAGGGTTTTCTGATCGCTTGTAAACAATAGATTGATTTTATCTAGTGTATAGTGGGGACACGTGCACACACTTGCAGCGTACATACTGTACAGTACATACGGTACACACACCTCGGGAGAAATCCCAGGAACATTGTTAAAGCTCAGAGAAAAAAAGTGCATACAGATGCAAACATACAGTACATGCACACACCAACTGTAATGACAATGTGCCACAGGCTTGACTGGTGAAGCCCCAGGTGTCTATAGTTGTGCATGCACACACACACACACACACAAGTCCCATGATATTTGTCACTGCTTTGTTTGCACACACATATACAAAGACAGACTCTGCAAATAGAAACCAGGGGAATGAGCAGGCTCTAACAGAGCACTTCTCCCTTGTGTGTGTGTGTGTGTGTGTAACCCAAGTGAGATCATTATATAGAGAACAGATAGCACAGTGTGTTAGCCATGATGGGATTTTAGCTTTGGCTGGGAATGATGTCTTGCTTTTATCGCAAAAGAATGCAGTATCTGCGTGTGCCAATTCCGAACACTGTTCTGATGGGTTATGGATTCCAGGTGTAAGGAAATTTTTTATAGACGTTAGGAAAGCGTAAGCATTACAGTTCATTGCTTGTATCACTTTCAATAAAAAAACGCAATAACAGCTGCGGAGGGACACTAAAGATAGGGTATGGGGATTTTTTTTTTTTAATAATAAAAAAATATGTACAGGACACTTTTTTTTTTTTAAATCCATGGGAATTTACAAATCTATTTTATACAAAACTCCTCGTGAGGATGTTTATGGTGGAAGGGATAGACGGTACATTCTCTCTTTCTCTCTCACATACACGGACATATAGTACACGGGACAATATTACACACATGTAGCAAATACAAATACAAATAAATAAGGACATGTAGTATATACAAGAATTACACGACAGACAAAATCCCACAGCATGAGAAGCACACGGAAACAATATACTCTTTTACTGGGTGCATTAGGGGTATTACGGTTCGTTCTAGACAAAAACATATTTTTTCACTAGACTGATAGATTATTTTACAATACTGTGCAAAAGGCATGAGCACCCCGTCATTTTTTTTTCATATGAAATGAAATTTAATTATGTAGATGAATTAAAAAAGTGTTTGTTTTGTTTTGTACAGCAAAGAGCTGCAAAGTGACTAAAGGTACAATATAAAAACTGGTTGTTTATGTACATTAACAACCTCAGCAGCAACCTCATTTCCCCTCTCGTCTGTTCCAACCACTCAGCATCACCTGTATACTAATCTCTCATCATATCATACTGTATGCTCCTGTTTCTCATTGGTTCATGCCTTAAGTCAGATGTTTCTTTTTTTTTATTTATTTTTTTATAGGTCACTCAAGCATGAAAAAACAAAACATTCCTAGAAACTGCTCAGGTACTGGGACTGAACTGTTAAAAAAAAAGGTCCTTAAGGAGGCCTGGAGAACTTTTCCCTCAAGACTACATTAAACACAGAAGAAAGTCTGCTCTTCTTTAAAATATAAAGTAAATATGTATAATAAGTAATGATGGGTGGCTCGAGACTTTTGCACAGAACAAATGTTTCAAATATCCGTATTTATAACACTGTTTTTATAAGATGAAAGAATAGAAGAGAAACCAACCAAAAAAAAAAAAATCTTATTATTGGAACCGGTATTGTTGAAAATTATACAGCGTGACCTACTGTAACCTGGAAACCGTAACAACCCTATTGCACTTACAAGGAAGTGATAATCAGCACAGCGAATATGAATCGCAATTTGTATACAGTAACAGTAATTTGACACGTAGTAAAAGGTGCATGCCCACAAATCATAAAAAGTCATGATGGGGGTAAATATACATGCAGTCGCACACCACTTCACGAGTCCACTTCATTTATGGATCAAAGCAAAAACGTCTTACATGCAACATTGGACTTGCAGACAATTTTTTATTTCATTTTTAAACACAGGTTATGTCGAGGGGAAGGTTAACAGTCAGTCTGCTTTGTCGGTTAAGTGCCATTAAAAGAAAGGGATACCTTTTCAAAAGAAAAGAAAAAAAAAAAGGACAAAAGGACGACTCACTCAGGTTAAAGTTGCATATCAATTTATGATCATTACTTTTTTTTTTCCCCCCAGTTTCTGTGTTTTGTTTTTACCACCGTCCGTTTTCCTCGTCTTCTGGCTCTCCTGTGGATGGAAATCCTTCGCCGAGTACTGTACTGTACGTGTGGGATCGAGTAATCGCTTTGGCGACTGCCTCCTCCCAGAGCCAGATGTTTTCTCAGAGTTCTGATCCTCTCGCTGAATGATCTGCTCAGTGTTCTTTGGTTCTTTCTGTTCTTTGTGTTCCTGAGGAGCTGGGTTTGAGGGCCGGGTCGGGTTGTAGTGGAACGTTCCAGTGTGGGCTTCAGTGCTGCTCTACGACCGACCTCAGATGGTGCTTTTTCACCGCGGGTTCTGGAGGTGTAGATGAAACGGTTAATTAAGGAGATCGTATCAGAAGTCTGAACTTCAGTATTTATCTCTTGAATTCTTTTTAGGACTGAGTTGAAGTGTTTCAGATACTACTAATAACTATTAACAGACTTCCACAGTGTAGCACTACTCCGATATGGATATCAGTGTTTTAAATGAGCTCCTTACTGTAGTGTAGGACTGGTCTGGCATAGCCTGGAGTCTGGAACGTTCTGAATGTTGTTGGGCCCTGACCTCCAGCAGTGATCACTCCCACCTCCAGCCTGTAGAGAGACGCCAGCTGCAAACCAGAGACAACTAGAACTTTTCTTTCCTAAAGAAGAAGAAAAAAAACAAAAAAAAAACACAGGGAGAGTGTAAATACAGAACATCTGAACTATCCAAGGCTGACTGGAGGCAATATTTTCTATAGCTCGCAAAAATTCAGTTACAGTAAGAATCTTTTGAAACATGTACAGTAAATGAGCGGTACTTCCTGTACATGATTGGCATGTGTTAACCAGAAACCATGAGATAGACTGTACAGTATACTGCTCTGATCAAACAGATGAGTTTGGCTTTAACCTCGATTTGGAAAAAGTAAACCTAATGATTAAAAAAAGATGAAACTCTGGATGTCTGTCAACGCTGTAGCATTTCAGATAGAAAATGAAAACAGTTTCGGGCTGCTTGCGTCACTTCACTGTACGCGACCCACAGTTATCAAGACGCATCTCTTTTTTAATATTTATAGTGATTTCTTATTTAATCATGTGGCACATTATCTGATTACAGTATATTTGCTCACCAACAATTTTTCTAAGTCGCTCTGGGCAAGAACGGCTGCCAAATGCCTAAATAATTAAACCGATCAGCCATAACATTACAACACAAAAAATGTTATGGCCAGTATTGCGTAGCTCGGAGAAGCTTCCTTTGGTTCCAGTGAGCCTTGGGAGCCCATAATCCGGCCACCGGTTACTTCATATATAATCCATAATCAACATTAATATGTTAATGTTATCGCTGACTGGTGAACATCCGTGTTTGTTTCATTTAGCTCTTTTCCAAAAAAAAAGAAAAAGAAAAAAAAACTTTTTTCCAAAGGAAAGATTTTTAATGCTTAAAAAATTCAACTTTAAAAATCCATTGTGCGCAAAGAAATGCAGACAGCAGTGGCGTTCCTCTGACTGCCTTGAGGTCACTCTCTATAGGATTATGTATTAAAGCAGCCTAAGCATTCTCAGACCTCCTGAATCAACAGGACCAAGACTAATAATCAGGGCTCCTTTTTCATACATAAAGTCTAACAAAGCAGCCCAGGTTCTTCTTCTTTGATAAAAGCCTGTATGACGAAGACAGTATGGCAGAAAAGTGTCGTGGAATTCGAACTCACTGGAGGGAGGATCTGGGACTGAGAGATGAGACTGTTAGCCTGGTTGGTTTTGCGCCTCTCAGCCGTGACATCCGCCCAGGTGACTTGGTAACCTGTGACCTGCTGGAGGGGTCGGGTTACAGCTACCACCCATGAGAACAAAGCCGTCACGTTGCTGTCGTGCACAGAGAAGACGGCGGTGAGGTTCTCTGCCCTCACCTGGACCTTCGGAGGAGCAACTGAAAGAAAGAAAGAAAGAAAGAAAGAAAGAAAGAAAGAAAGAAAGAAAGAAAGAAAGAAAGAAAGAAAGAAAGAAAGAAAGAAAGAAAGAAAGAAAGAAAGAAAGAAAGAATTACAATGTAGAAAGAAAAAAAAAC